>OU015499.1:125475865-125540865 GCA_907164885.2 Dolomedes plantarius | reverse complement strand
TTGTATTTGAATAGAGAGAGACGAAATATCGTCATCAAATGAATTTTATTTTATATTTGAATAGAGGGAGACGTAATATCGTCATCTAATGAATTTTATCTTGTATTTGAATAGAGGGAGACGTAATATCGTCATCTAATGAATTTTATTTTGTATTTGAATAGAGGGAGACGTAATATCGTCATCTAATGAATTTTATCTTGTATTTGAATATAGGGAGACGTAATATCGTCATCTAATGAATTTTACTTTGTATTTGAATAGAGGGAGACGTAATATGGTCATCTAATGAATTTTATTTTGTATTTGAATAGAGGGAGACGTAATATCGTCATCAAATGAATTTTATTTTGTATTTGAATAGAGGGAGACGTAATATCGTCATCAAATGAATTTTATTTTGTATTTGAATAGAGGGAGACGTAATATCGTCATCTAATGATTTTTATCTTGTATTTGAATAGAGGGAGACGTAATATCGTCATAAAATACGCCTGAAGGAGTTTTTGGGGTATTGCAAAGAAACGAGACGTATTATGAGAGAAAACACTTTTTTAAACAAAAAACTCAGACAAAATTAACAGACTTTATCAATAATTAAATTTAAGAACGCATATGATAATGTATGCTTGAAATTACTTGTTATAATAAATGCGATAATGTCATTGAAATTCATTATATTTAATATAAAATTATTTTTTTATTGAAAATACAGTGTAATCCCTAACAGTGTTTTGTTTTATTCTTGTTTTCCTTGCAGATTTCTTTTTGATGGGAAAGATATATAAAACAAATAGATATTAATTTACAAAATAAAGGTGTGATTAATTATATTTTTAATAATATTTAGTATTTAGGAATTTAAAATCTGTTCTGTGTAGTTTAAAGAATTTTAAAAGGTGAATCTCTATTTAACGAATTTTCCATATAACGAACTTTTTTCATGATTTATTGACTTCGTTAAATAGAGGTCCGACTGTATATATATATATATATATATATATATATATATATAATAAATACAACGATCAATATATGCAATTGATGTAAAAAAACGAAAAAGTATATTTATAAAAAAATCGTAAGGGATATTTTTACATACGAGATAATGTAGACGAAAATATTCAAATTAAATCTAATAGAACATACTAAAGAATATAGTACAGTTTGAGGAACATTTCTTTTACTGTATTTTAATATTTTTTAGTAATGTCCAATCTGCTGCATGAGCAAGAAGAAAATAAATAATTTTTTGTCTATTTCGTTGTTATGCACGCGATGCAAAATTAGTTTAAAGTATCACAAAAAGAAAAGAAACCACGTGATCAGCATTTAATAAATTAAATTCTAAAAATTAATCTTTAAAAATTTACCAAAAATTAGAAAATGGAGGTAAAGATTCGAAAAAGATTTCATTTCAAAGGAATTTTTATGATCTTTCTCGTGATATAAATTTTATAACCCTAGGATTATTATTTTAAATGCAAACTTTAAAGAATGTTACAAAAACTGCTTAAAAATTTAATTTAAAAAATCTAAGAATTTTTCAAATATCTTTCTTAGTGCACCCCTCACTATAAGAAGAATCGCCGTGCAAAATTTCAGCCCTTTATATCCAGCGGTTGGTCTGTGCGTTATATGTCAGTTACTCAGTTACGGAACTGTTTTATATATATATATAGATTAACTGCCAGTTGTGAATGTAAACAATAAAATTAAATACTAACATTTAACGACAAAAAGTTTAGAGAAAAAAAAACAGAACAAAATTTAAAAACTGTAAATTCGTATAGGGTCAGTAGAAATAAAGAAATAAGAATATAAAAGATGACCTAAATATCTTCCGAGATATTTTTGAAACCCTGTTGATCATTGCAAATAGGCCACCTTACGATCTATATTACATTAAACAGTAAATATTTATTTATTGTATTTTTGTTTTGTTTTGTGAAATAGATGATAATACTTCAAAGCTTTGCTTCCATGACCCCATTAAGTTTTATGATCCATTTTTATTGGATTTGATAAACTTCTGTTACTCGGGTTTCTTTCTTAATATTAAGCAATTTATTACACGAGACATACTTGCTGAATGTCTTTATAAACCCAGTATAACTATGGAACTCCTAGATAATGCAGAAAGATAAAATTGTTGGTAGAGTTACCTCAAAATTTAAGGCATTAAACTAATTACACATCGACAATTCTCATCTTTCGTTTAAAACTGAATCAAATTATTTTAATTCGGACACTCAGAATGAAGACATATTTGTTGTAATACGGTAACCCTGATATGACTAGCAAGATCTTATAACACATTTCTTTAAAATCAGGACTGTTGGCGATTTTTTAAATTTTTACTAATACTAGTTAGCATCCGTCAAAACATGACTGCCAGATAGTAAATAAATGTACTAATACACAAATTATACTCAACACATCATTGCCAAGTGTTGAAAATCATAATAACGCGCAGACACAAATTAACGTGTTTAAACGGCCTCGTGCTTAGTGAGTATCTAAAGCCAGATTTAAAAATGTCACTGAGCATGCGCAGAAAGCAATTTTTTTTTAAATTGTAAATTATCGCTAATTAAACAGCGCGAAATGAAGAATTTCCAAGAGGTTTAATCTTATATTTCATAAACATAATTATCATAATATTAAAAATGGCAGATAGAAATCTAGAGAGACTCCTCGAAATAAACGTGTTTATCATTAAAACATGTCACATGCGCAGAAACAGTGAGTTTCTAAAGACAGATTTTAACATGCCACTGAGCATGCGCAGAAAGCAATTTTTGTTAATTGTAAATTATCGCTAATTAATAGAACTTGCAGTTACAAAATCCAAATTTGACAAATCTACAGATTACAATCTTTCGTTTAAGACCAAAATGAAGTAAATTGATGCAGTAGTTTTCTCTCACAGACTGCCCAAAACGTCAGCTTAGCAACTTAAATTTATAGATTTTGAGAACGCCCGGGGAAAATTTCGATCATCCTTGAAACGAAAAGGCCAGATTTGGCCAGATTTGGCGAGAAATCACTGCAAAACGAAATAAAAACATGAACTGCGCCTACTGGGGACTACAACCAATTAGATTTTACACTAATCATTATGTTTACAAGAAAGCTGGATTCGTTTCAGACTTCACCACTACCATCTGTCCACTACCATCTGCAGACTAAAAGAGGAATCTTTTGTTTAAGGGAAAACTAATTTATTTCCCGAAAAACTACGCTAACATGGTAATATGGCTCTAAACTTAAAAACGGGAATGAAAAATGTCATAATTAATTTTAAAAGATTTAAAGAAAAAAAAAACAGTCTCCAGAAACATTGATCACACTTAAGCTTAGACAAATTAGTCACCACATAATGAGAAATAATTAATTACGGTCAGTAAAATATGAGGCATAAGCGGAATGTATTGAATTTTTAATGAAACTACCCGACAAAATACCTTCGTTTTGGTGTAACATTGAAATTACCTTGAATTTTCTGTAAACTATGAATAAGGGGTGATTTTAAAAATACCGATCTTTTCGCATAATATCTGAAATTTACTATATCTCAACTGTACCTATACCTCGATATCACAATGTCAAATGGACTAAAAGGATTAGTTCCGAGCACGTATCTAAGTGCAATCCACTCACCTCTCATAGACGTACTCGTTGTCGATGCAGAAGTAGTGATGCGAGAAAGAAATGTTCGGCCGACGCTGTTCCTTGAAGGTGGCGAAGTATAGGCGGTCTGGAAGAAAAGAAATGGAACGTTGCTGTTAGACAGAGAAATGCATACTTAAATTATAACAATTTGTTCACAAAAACAACTGTTTGACAATCACAAAGGCATAATCTACATTCCTCTAAGACAGAGCCCCTTTAACCTTTACCTTACGGGGTGGGATAGCATGTATCCCAAGAATTCGGGCCCAAGAATGAATATATATATATATATATATATATATATATATATATATATATATATATATATATATAGTATATATATATATATATATATATATAGTATATATATATATATATATATAGTATATATATATATATATATATATATATATATATATATATATATATATATATATATATATATATATATATATATATATATATATATATATATATATATATAAAACCCCTTTAATGGCCGTCCTTACAAAGGGTATGGAATTTACCGTTCTAAAGAGGGAATCGGATAAATGGGTCCCGTAAGCTAAAGGTTAAAACGAATTTTACGCATCGTTGAAACACAGTCACGAATTTAAACATTCTAACCGCTGAAAAACGAACAGAAAACAACGACAACTTTGAAAGAACTCACAGACAAAAGAAAAAATATTTCCTGAGAAATATTTTCTGAAGGTTCAAAGGTGGGTTTCCAAACTTTTGATTAATTATAGAAATAATAGATGGCGCTCCAGTCATCAAAGCCGGCAATTCAGTATAAATTTTTACTCTTCACTGGTCTTTCCCGCATTTCGTTCGAAAAGTGTTTTGTACCGTGATTGAAACGGCAATAATTATGTTAAAAATAGTGTAGTCCTCGCGTACTTAATACTTATTCTAGATTTTTTTTTTTAAATTTTTTCATCATATATAATTGCTATAGAATATTATTCCGAATATTTTATATTCCGTTCCATTAGCTATTGGGTACTTGTTGTACATGGGGGTGGTGTGAATGTCATGAAGATAAAGGGAGTAAAATGCGTTCCGAATGAAGAATTCTCTAGAGCATTCCATTTGAACCAAAATATTTTCAAAACTGCATCATTATATCATGCTTTATAAAATTAAATTTCACGTTAACAGGCAAAAAGGAAAGAGAGGAATTTCCAACACAACGTGGATGCCTCACAAAAGTGTAAAAATAATTTATTGAGGGGAGGAAAAAGGGACATTTTAGTTACATTATTGAGCAATGGATGGCTATGTACTTCAGATTATGTAAGAGATAATTTAAAAGAAACTACAACTTGATTAAAAGTACATATATATATACACACCTATGTAAGTACGCTAAGCCATATATATATATATATATATATATATATATATATATATATATATATATATATATATATGACAGGCTCGCTACTTACACCCTTCCCAGTACGTCGTCTTACATCCAAACTTTTCTCCTTCTTAATCTATCTTTACTTAATTATTAAAGTTATAGCAGTCAATGAGTTAAAAGGCCGGTGGCAAAGAACTACAATTAATATATCTAACATCGTTTATTTCCAAAATCTTAAGCTACCTGATTCAATCTGATAAATTAAATCCAAGAGTCATCAAGCTCCCAAGCGACGCGTGACTATCTCCATCAAGAATTTCCCGCCGTCTGATTAAACGCTATTGTTTTTCTGCCATCCGAAGCCACCGCGCATGCCCACATGATCTCTGTGACGCATACACCGGAGATGGACCATGGGCGTGACCACAGATGTCAATCAATCCAAAGGGAATTTCCCCGATTTCTCTCGATGCATTTCGAACCAAGATATGAGAATAGTGGCGAATTACGCCACGACAATAAATTAATTACTAATCCCCCTTTAAATTTAGAATAATCATTCTTTGCCCACTAAATCCTTGACATTATATATATATATATATATATATATATATATATATATATATATATATATATAAAGTCCATTTACTTTTCTTTCACAGAAAAAAAAATTGTTCCACACCTGTTTACGAGCCATCGCCCTTTTTCACAAGTTTGTCATGCCTTTAGACACTTTCACCAATCCAGCGTAAATGATAAATGCGATAGCAATTTAAACGAAGTGGCGGCAAAAAAAATGCAAAGCGCGTGGTGAAATGTGCCTAACGAGGACATCCGAGGACAGATTGACACGATGCCGCTCAAAGTTTCTGACTGCTGCCAGATATAGCTCCACTTAAGAGTTAATTTTTCTAGTGCTTCCACTTTTTCGAAATTAACTAAGTATCTAGTTTTAAAAGCTTCATCATTACTCCATGGCGTACTCTTTTCGTAAATAAATGTTCCCTTCGGAAGAATGCTTGCTTTTGGCTGTTTCATATTTTAAAGTCACAAAATACATATGGGCATTGACATAAAGTTTTCGTGAGGTTCAAAATAGGGTTAAGAAAGCCGTTTACCCTCGGAATGGATATGGGAAGCACTGAAGCTTTTCACGCATGGTCCAAGAAGAAATGAATTAAGTTTTTTTTTTAAATGGTAAAGTTAAGTTACAAAATTAATTAAAGAAGTTACAAAAATAAAAATAAAAACGTTATAATTTAGTAAGTTAAAGTTAACACACAAAAATTAAA
This sequence comes from Dolomedes plantarius, assembly GCA_907164885.2. Taxonomy (NCBI): domain Eukaryota; kingdom Metazoa; phylum Arthropoda; class Arachnida; order Araneae; family Dolomedidae; genus Dolomedes; species Dolomedes plantarius. The sequence continues at coordinate 125,534,529 of OU015499.1, read as the reverse complement.
TTAGCAAGACTTGTCAAAATAAAATGTTCCAATATAAGATAAAGTAAAAAGCAAAATATAAAGATTTAAACTCAAAAGTCGAAGACGAGTCACAGAGGACCGCGAGCAGCAAAGATGTTAAACGCTGGGATCAAACCCAGGATGGGAAAGAACTATCAAGCAACCCGTGCTTGAAAACAGGCCGAAAAAGGAAGCAAGATGATGAATTTGTAATACAGAGGTTAAAAAAGATCAAGCTTAACTACTGGTCGAGAGCAAAATGAGTCCCGCAACCTGATTGGCTGACGAAAAAGGGTCCAGGATCTTAGCAAAAGATATTATCAGGGAGGACAAAATATATACAGGGGCTTTAGCCGTGGGGCATGCGAAAATTTCCCCAAGCATAAATGGCGTCATCGTGACGTATATTTGTAGCATCTACCAATCAGCGTTACTGTTGATTAAGAATATTCGTCATGATGATGACATTTAAGGCTGCCGTGTGCTAACCCTATTGGGTTCTCCCACCTCAGTGTTAACCTATAGAGAAAATGTGTCTACTATTGACAGCTACTTAAATGACGATAATCCAATAAAAATGGTATTTTCAGCCGAACTTTTCTGCACCTTGCAATGGGATTCACATTACAAATTGCATCCACCAATGGAATTGAGGATCGTTTAAAACAAACTAGACCAGATTTTTAACCGAATAATTTAAATATTAGTTACATTTTTTTAACGAAAAATGCCCCCAGGTGTAAAATTTCTTTCTCTATAGACAAAATTTTTTTTCTTGCTAATGCGGCAGACGATTGGACATTATTAAAATACAGTAAAAGATATGTTCCTCATACTGTACTATATTAACTGTACTATATTTTTTTGTATGTTCTATTAGATTTAATTTGAATATTTTCTTCTACATTATTTTATCTATAAAAATATCCGTTAAGATTTTTTATAAATATATTTTTTCGCTTTTTTTACATCAATTGCATACATTGATCATTGTATTTATTATAAATATATATATACATATTTTTGGCATTAATTGCATACATTGACAGTTGTATTTAATTTGAATGTACTGCGAAATACGAGTTTACAGCTAGTCCATTTATAAAATTGACTACAAAACATATAACAGGTTTGAATCTAACGGATTTAGCTTCAGTGACATAGATGCCAAGTGTTTATTACTGTCAGATTAATATTAACCTTCGGTTGATGATTTTTTTTATATTACTGCTTGTTTTCGTTTTATTGTTTGTATTACACTATCCTGTTCTTTAGTTTTAATTATGAGGAAAGAATGCCATTTAGGATTTATTCTGAAATATTTATGCTATTTAAATTGCCTGAAACTGACTGGTTACTTTGTATATACACGTAATTTTGTTGTCCGCTGTGTCGCCTTTACCGTCGTTTTTAACGTAGTATTACGTTCCTCCATAACGGTCCTTCGGAAAGCAAAATTTCAGACGCTAAAACTGTCCGTCCATCCGTCCTCCTGAGTTATAATTTTGTCAGCGCCATACCCAGTCTGTATCGCTTCGTCAAGCAGTAAACAGTTAAACAGAAAAGTACCAAATGCGTAAAAATTTTGACACACACACATATATATATATATATATATATATATATATATATATATATATATATATATATATATATATATATATATATATATATATATATATATATATATATATATATATAGAGAGAGAGAGAGAGAGAGAGAGATAGATAGATAGATAGATAGATAGATACATATATACATAACACATACATACACATACAAAAGATGTAAGCAACGATAAGTAATTCTACGTTAATAACCGCGGTAGATTCGTTAGAAGAGACTACCTGAAAAATGTTTAGTGTGATTTTAGCGAATTTTGAAAACTTCGCCAAACCGCGCCAAGGGTACCCACTTCTTTACTTTAGCCGAATTTTTTCCTGAGATAAAAAAAATTGTTACATGACACAGCGATGAAATAATTTTCAGTTGGAAAAAAAAACAGCATGATACAAATTGGGATAAATGACAACAAAAAAGATTTCCTTGAACATGGCAATAAAAACAATCCAATGCTAGAAATCTGGATAGCTCATTTTAAACAGTGTGATGTTTGAAATTCAACCTACCATTATGATGTAATATAATATTTGCTTGATTCCTGCACCTGCGATTGTTTGCACGCGTGATCTCACCAAGTTTTAACATCAATCATAGATTTATCGCATTACTCGCATCGAAACATTTTCAACCAATCACAGACCCCCAAGCGATTAACCACAAAATTGTTAAGGTGTGAGATTGGTTAAAAATATTTCGATGAGAGAAACGCTGACGCAGCGTAAAGGCCTGTTCACGTAGAATCCATCAACGTCAGCGTTACTCTTATAGAAATATATTTCACCAATTAAAAACCTCCAAACGATTAGCCACGAAATTGTGGAGGCCTGTGATTGGTTTAAAAATATGTCGATACGAGTAACGCTAGTGCTGACGGATTCTATGTGAACAAGGCCCTAGACGAGGCCTGACGGCCTGATCACACTGAATCCGGTGCGCTACTTAGGGTCAGCGTTAACAAATCACAGAGCTCAATTCGTCGACCACGTGATACGTCAAACCAATCACAGGTCATGTGAACAATCTTGGAGCCAACGTAGTAATGCAACGCAACGTTCCGGATGCAGATCCGTCATCGTTAGCGTTGGTCGTATTGACATATTTTAAACCAATCACAGGCCTGAGCAATTTTTTGCTAATCGCTTGGAGGTTTGCAATTGGTTAAATATATTTCAATACGAGTAACCCTGATGCTGACGGGCGCAATGTAAACAGCCCCTAAGTCTAAAGATTCCAAGATATCCGAGATAATATATCAGTGATTTTGCTGACCACAGTCGCCAAGAGAGGTTGCCATTTTGATCTGATGCTTGTAGAAGCGTTCTTTTCTCTGTGAGTCTTTACTTAAGTGACATGCTTTAAAAAAAAAAAAAAAACTAATACTCGCAAATTTCATTGCGTTTTTAGAACTCAGTGGAGAAGGAAAATTTTCAAACACCGTAAAATCTCGACTATAATACGCATGCTTGGTTTTGCGCGAAATTTTCGGAAAAAATTAAAATTCGACTATAATACGCACCCATAACTTTTTAATATTTTATTTAAAAATTGCATAAATATTTAACATAAATAAAATTTGTAATAAAAAGAAACGAAAACGTCAAATTCGGTAGAAAAAACTTAAATTGTTAATTCAATACAAACAATACTGTCAAATTATCAGTCTTAAACACTTTCACTAGAATACAGCTCATCTATTGTTGTTGCGTCCATGTCATAATTATTGTTGCCGTCGTAATATATATCGCCATCATCATCCTAACTTGAACGAACGGTGAGTTCCGTTTGTTTAAAAGGAATACCTGCTTAGTAAACGGGTGGATGAATCACGGAGTGCAGATGCGAACACACCCGTGTTGCGACAATGTCTTATTGCTGCTGTACGTTCGTTTATCCAATGTTTAAAACTACGGGGTTTTTTTTTTGTTTTGTTATTTGTGTTTTTGTACGCGAGTACAATACGCACCCTCATTTTTTGCGCACTAAAATGTGAAAAAATAATTACAAGATAAAAAGAACTTTTTATATACCATGTTTTTAAATTTTCTATTGAATCATGTAAACTTGAATCCTTCTGTCGCGAGCGTATATGCCGAGTACTAACCTTAGGCCGTCCGCACACGGAGCGACTCAAAGGAAACTGAACTGGTTAGCAACTGAAATTGCTTATCGGTTGCAAACTCGTTAGTGCTGCGGCTCCGCACACGGGCCGACTCAAAAGTGATTCAAATCAATAGTTTGCGACCTGTCATAGAAGGAAGAACATCATTATTCCGGGCATTATTTTTAGTTAAATTATTATCAGAAATTAATTTATTTTAAAAAATCGTCACAATAGATTGTCTTTGATCAATCGTTTAAAAATGGACTGTATATATGGGCGCACATATTCCATACAACAAAAAACGTTAGAATTTCATTTCATCGCTAGGCAGAAGTCACGTGACTCGTGTACGTCATTTGGCAGCTCGCCAAAAGAGCGGCTGTAACATAGATTGTGTAATAACACTCACGACGCAAGAGAAACTGGCGACTGAAGTTGCTAGCGACTCGACACGTTGAGTTGCCTGCGACTGATTACAAACGCGTTGCTGACGGGTTTGTAACCAGTTGCGTCGTGTGCGTGGCTCCATTCAATTTCATAGGTTGCGACTCATCACGGACTGGTTTGTGATTGGAGTCGGTTATCAGTTTCTTTTGAGTTGCTCCGTGTGCGGACGGCCTTAGAGAGAAAGCTGGTCGAATTTGTAAAGTAACTTCGATATCTTGCAAACTGGCCTTGAAATCGCACCAAAATATTGCGAGTCGTGTGTTCTGGCGAGATTGGGAAACAAGATGGAGGCTTTGAGTCAGCCTGTATATTCAGGAGGGAAGTTACGTATGAGCCTAAAGAACGGTTAAACGATCTACAGTAGCTCGAATTGTCCTAAAACTATCCGATTCACATGGCATTCAAGTGATCTCAAACATCCTGTATATTCATTTAGCAGCCAGAAAAAAAGAAACTCTTTGGCAGACCCGAGCCAAGACACGAGAGAGCCACTTCAGCTATTGTTAGGAAGTGTTCGAAACGAGAGATAAAAGAAGGAAGAAAAATCTCGATTTGGCGGAAAAAGAAATGGCGAATAACGGGAGAAATAAAAGATGTCCGACGCGGTCCGTGATCAAAATGTAATGAAAGGCGAGATATCTGCATTTCTGGCCGGCTTCCAGGGGCATCTATCTCTCTCTCTCTGGATATTGCCTTTGACCGACTCGGCAGACGGGGGCAGCCCCCTTTTCGCGCCAGACAACATGGAGGCCAAGGGCGGCGCCAGATTCGAAAAAGGAGGGCGGGAGATGTAAGTTAAGCTCCCGGTTGGAGATTTAATATCGTCTTCTGGCAACAGATTTGATGTCTTCCTCGTCGTTCAGACAGGGATTTCTCGGCGGTGGATTTAAGACAGAGAATTTCACTGAATTCAAGCCCTGATTAAGTTTTAAGTGAGCTTAAAAACTTAAGGTATGTGCAGTGAAAGTAAATATTCAATTTAAGTAAGTAACGAGGTAAGCTTAGCTCAAAAAGGCCCTTTACCCTTTTTTGAGGAAGGAACGAAATAGGAAAGACATTAGGGGCATTAGTCTCTGGGCTTACGAAAATTTCTCCGTGCGAAAATGACGTCATCGTGACGTATATTCTTAATCGACAATAATGCTCATCGGTAGATTTTAGAGACATACGTCACGATGACGCCTAAGGTCAGGCCCTGATTTTCCATTAGGTCCGGGTCTAGGGTCCCCTGAATGTTGGTGGCCCAACAAAAAATTTTATTTTAAAAGAAAAAATTCCCAATTCAAATTTTTTTATATTACCTTTCTTAATAGCAATTTTTTTATATATCCTTTCAAATTTTATTGATTGGTTCATCATATGTATAGTTCATCATATGTATGCTATCTATACTTATATATAAAGAGAGAGCGATTTTGTACGTGGAGGGTAATCTTCAGAACCACTGTACCTATTTGAAAAACTTCTTTCACTGTTTGAAAGGTACAGTATTCCAGATGGACATAGGCTATATATTATGTATATCTGATCAGTAGAAATAAAGTTAGGTACTTAATCCTAAGAATCTACATTGTTTCCGCTACTGTCTTCTACCGCTTTTTGTTCCGAAGATTTCAACGATCCTTATCGTGGTGCTATCGCGGTGGGCTTCTGTTCTGACGCTAGCGGTTCGAACCTAGCCGTTCTCCGGCACACCTTTTTCTTTTAAAAAATTTATTTTAATTATTAACTAACATAAAACTAATTTAAGGTATTATTTAGGTTATTATTAAGGTAAAAAAGATTTACAATTTATTGGCTATCAACTGGAAATTTATTGGTATAATATTGTGTTCAACCCGGACAAAGTCGGGACGGGCCGCTAGTAGTGTATATAAGGGATTAATAAGTTTTTCTGGTTGCATTGTATTGGTGTTTTAATGATGAAATTAATATGTTGTATTGCTTTTTGTTATTTGATAATGTTCTAGGCTTCTACGCTTCAAATAGCAAATTCTTAGTAAAATGGCACATTCACAATGATTCATGATTATTTTTTTTTGTGTGTCAATTTTGGAAATGTTACGCCCACATCAGTGTTAGGGTGGCCCCCCATCCCGAGTTGTGCCTATAGTCAAGAATTTTCTAAATCGGGCCCTGCCTAAGGTGGTTAAACAATAAAAATGCAGACGAAAAGAAACGCATCAGCACACAGAGAAGCTGAATCAGTCGACTAAACGTCCAGAAAACTATAAGCATTAAAAAACGCATTTTTTTTTTCGGGAACTCGTTAATGGCTTTCACTGGTAGCTCTGTCCCAGTTAAATCGCAAAACGAACCTCTCTGTTTTTTTCGTAAACGGAGTCGTATCTCCAAAAGCTGTGCGCATTGTCCTCTTTCCGAAGAATAATTTAAGCTAATAATACATCAATGAAACACTTGATGCCACGAATGTTTTTTGATATCTTTATTTTAAATAAGTGTCATTTATACATACAGTGAAACTTCTATGGCGGCCAGTCATGTTTCCGAAAAAAAGGGGGCGTGAAAAAAGGAATAAAATAACCGGCTGTATGGAGTGTATTTAATCGGTTCTGAGCTAAATATGGCCGTTTAGCGGGGGGAGGGGGCATATGTGATATCCCCAAGAAATGCGTTCTATTGTCTCTATAGGAAATGTTTTATTTTGTAAATTGTCTTCTGTATTATTGTAAACGTGACATTCCCGTTTCCCGCAAGTTGTAAGTTAATAAATAACACTTTCTACTGTTTTCCACTTGATTATTAATTAATGATTAAACTTATTTATTAAACCACTTATTTATTAAACTACCAGATGTATTACCCGGCTTCGCACGGGATTCAGTTTCTGTTATTATTTTTTTTCAGTGATTAGCCTAACGTTATGATGTTCTAAAGTTTTCGCTAAAATTCTTTTGCCGTAGCAAATAGCATTAGTTTGTTGTCGGTGCTGTCGTTGTTCATCGCTTTCCTCTCTTTTCGATGTTGAAGCTCGAAGACGATCGTATGTTCGACGCGTTAAAAGTTTCTTCATCAGTCTCACTGCTTCGGATCACTACAATTCGAATTCTGGTGCCTTCGAGCTCTTGGGAATGTTTTTATTCAGATTCTTGTGTGCGTCTAACTGCATTTTGAATTCCGTTAGAGTAAACAGTTGAACAGAGTAGTACCAAGATGGGTAAAAAAACAAGCGGTAAGCAACGATAAGCAATCCTACGTCAATAAGGTAGGTTCGTTAGAACAAACTACTTGAAATATTTTTTGTCACCTAATTAGTCAAGCGACGATAAACACGTTATGCTAGTGCAACGGGCCTGGAGTATAGTGCAATGAAAGTGAACGTAAAGAATTACTCTAGAGAGCATCTTTCCAGATTCGATAGTTCCAAGATCGAAAATTTAATTATCCAAAACGGAATTATCGGTTTCTCAAAATCGGTTTGCGTTAGCACACACAGTCACTTCCTTACCTTCAATATGTCGTCGATGTTAGGAAAACGAACGAATGCACCGGTTATCTTCATGCATCGAAAAACCAAAAACGCGCAGGTGGTGAGAAAGGGGACGTTCGAACGCGTGAGGAAAATCCTCCGTCGATACACGCGCGGACAGCCGAACTTTTTCGATCTAATTATACACTTGAAATAAATCCAAGTCGGCAGCGCAAAAATTTCTCATTAGATCTTGGAAGTGACCCATAACTTATCGGTGCAATTAGCATAACACGGCAGGGGTATAACAACTAGATCTTTTGTTCTTCGCGTATCGAACGACGCCGAACGAGAAAAGTCGTTGCGTTTGAAACGCGAGAGGGCTCCTGCTCCAGATTTGCATCCGGAATTTTCTGAACCGGAGCCTAGACGTTGACCACGCGCCATTTTGTTTCGACAGTAACGGACACTCATTTTCAGCTTTGAAGAGAATGGATCAGAGGTTTTTGTACACCGATAATGCTAAAATTTCGAATGATTCTGCCGCATATTTGTTCTCGAAAACATCGAAACTGAGCGGGAGATATTGCAAGTGTCATTCAATATGCCATATTTTACCTTTGCATTCGATAACCACGTTCATTGGCAAATAGAGTCGAACCCCGTTATAGCGAACCCGGTATATAACGAACTTCCGGATATAACAAGCGAAAATTTTAGTTCCGCCGTTTTCCTATTGTATTTAATGCTAATTTATCCTTTTATAGCGGACCTCCGAAATCTTAAAAATCGGCTATAACGAACATTTTGTTCAGTCGACAACTTAATTTTTTTTTAATTTTTAAGGCCGTCTGCACACGGAGCAACTCAAAAGAAACTGATAACTGACTCAAATCACAAACCAGTCCGTGTTGAGTCGCAACCTATGAAATTGAATGGAGCCACGCACACGACGCAACTGGTTACAAACCCGTCCGACGGGTTTGTAACCAGTTGCGTCGTGTGCGTGGCTCCATTCAATTTCATAGGTTGCGACTCAACACGGACTGGTTTGTGATTTGAGTCAGTTATCAGTTTCTTTTGAGTTGCTCCGTGTGCAGAAGGCCTTAGCCTTTTAAGAATGTTGTAGATACAACGAATGTTGAAGAAGATGATGATGATGATTTACCTTTCGCGATGTGGATAGAAAAGCAAAAAATTTCATCATTCTCAGATTGTGGCGTGCAGTTGTTCGCAACATGTGATGATGAAGTCATTACATGTGAAAATCCGACTGGTGAAGATATTGTGGAAGAAATTAAAATGAAATCATTCTGAAATTGAAGATTCTGCTTCTGATGCTGATGAAGAGGATCACATAAATGACGAAATCTCCACCATCTCAGATGCTACAGCAGCGATGAGTGTAATTAATAAGTTTTTATCTACACAAACAGTGGAAGAAAGAGTGTTGGAGTCACTTGATGTAATGGACAAAGAAATTCATAAAATGTTTTTGAAATCGGCATCACGTCAGCAGAAGATTACCCATTATTTCTGTATCAAAACAGTGAAAAACAATTAAGGGTAAAATCAATTTATTTTCATTTGCCTTCATTTTTAGTTAATTTAATTAGTGTTGTGTCAGTTTAATATAATCGATTTCAGTCAATTTAATTCATTAATGATCATTTTTAATAAATTTTATCATTCTTTCAATACATCATTATTGAATATACATAGCAACTAATAAGTTATACATTTTGTGAACTCTTACATTTTTCTTAATGGATTGGATATAGCGAACAAAACCTTTGGTCCCTTGAGGTTCGTTATAACGGGGTTCGACTGCATTACTAGTATGCGTCACTGTGACGTCATTGCAACCAGCATATGTATGCGAAAACACTTATTGGCAGATATTAAAAGTATAATTCACTTGAAGCTTATCTGCTTTCTAGAGCATTATTCATTGTCCGGAATTAAAAGTATATGTCCCGATTACGCTGTGATTGTACTGTTAGCAACACCCATTGGCCGATATTACAAGTATACGCCAGGAATCGGGTATCCGTTTTCGCCAACAACATTTTCAGTCAGGTTTCCGTAGCGTGCAAAGTCGTATAAATATATGGTGACGTCATCGTGACCTGCATTTGCACTGGACAAAAACGATCTTATTCTGGCATTACGGTGATGCGTCAAGGGACGACCATTTATCCTCCACAACAACAAGTATGCGTCGCGATACAGCTATTTTGCTCCACGATCATGTCATTGGCAAATGTTATAAATATTCGTCACGAAACGTTCTATCTGTTCTCCGCAACAAAGGTCATTGTCAGACATTACACGCAAACATAACCAGATGACTAAATGCTATCCACGACATCGTTAAACTAGCAGATATTAAAACTATACATCATGTAACGTATCTTTGTTTTCTACAGCAAAGTGCATTGTCACGTATTACTAGAATACGTCATCATGGCCTGTACTTGCCCTAAAGAACTGCCAGTGTCAGATATTATAAGCATACGTCACGATACGTTTATTTGTACTCCACAATAACGTTCACTGTCAGGCACTACAAGTTTAAGGGGGCTCAGGACCTTGAATCCTTAAAAAAATCGATTTTTTGTTTTTAACTTTTTATGAATCTCTGAATATTTCTAAACAGATTGCAAAAAACCGCGTTAAAAAATTCCTATTAGTTCTTGAGTTATGAGTATTTTTGTATGACGCTATGCGATTGCCACACCCATTTAAACAGCTGTCATCGTTTGTTTACGTTTTGTGGTGGTCATCCTTTCAGTGTTTCGTCATTGCTTTTACCCATGTCAATGATTCTTTTTTGTTATTCTTTCCTCTGTGGTTTTTATTTTTCATACTTTTCAGAAGAAGGAGTAAAATTTCTCAACTTTACTCGCTATAACTGTTTACATGTAGATTTCCCTCGTGTGTTTCACTCTCACATTGTACGTTAGAGCTGTTCTGTGCTACAGATTTTGACATCGTTTTAATCGTTTTACTTTACTGTTTTCTTTTGATTTCTTCATTAAAAATGAGCGATAATTCTAAAGTGAAAAGATCATCTGGTCAAAGGCCAAAGAAAAGGAGACGTCATCAATATTTTGGGAACCAGTATACTGAACAATCTAAAGTTACTGGTGAGAACTTTTCTGCATCAGCCAAAAAATTGTCTACTGGTGGAGCGCTGCAAAATGATGAAAAATCTAATTTTCAAGGCTACCTTTTAATGGATAAAGGATTATTATTTTCTGCATTTGAGGAATGTCTGTGTTGCTTTATTTGCCATAATAGAGTAACAATATCTACGGAAAATGATTATGGGCTTGTGGTGAATTTGAGTGTTTTGTGCTCTGTTTGTGGAGTGATTTCTTCATTCAAAAACTCTATGATGATAGGGAAAAACCAAAAGGCCTCTGATTTAAACAGAAGGTTTACATTTGCCATGAGGTGTATTGGCAAAGGACTTGAAGCATCAAAAACTTTTTGTGGTGTTATGGACTTACCTATCCCTGTCTCGCAAAAGTCATATGATAAAATCATTAGTCATATTTATGCTGCAACACATGCTGTTACAAAAGCAAGTATGAAGCAAGCCGTTGAAGAAGAAGTGAATCTAACTGGCTCTTCGGATCTAACAGTGAGTGGCGACGGAACCTGGAAGACCAGAGGCCATTCTTCTCGAGTTGGAGTGACTACTGTTATTGGCAGTGAGACAGGAAAAGTGATTGATCGGTATGTTTCAAGCTCATATTGTAAAGGTTGCGAAGCTGCCAAAAATATCCCCAGAGAAAATTTATTACAGTGGAAATCTGAACACCAAAAAGTTTGCAGTAAGAACCATTCAGGTTCAGCTGCTCTAATGGAAGTGAATGGCATGATTGAGATGTTTTCTCGTTCTGAGGAGCAATATGGAGTAAGATATGTAAATTATATAGGTGATGGAGACTGCAAAACATTTACAGGCATCACAAATAATAATTCTTACAATGTCCCAGTGTCTAAAATTGAGTGTGTGGGCCATGTGCAGAAAAGGATGGGTGCACGCCTGCGAAAACTGAAAACTGAATATAAGGGTAAAAAACTATCCGACAATAAACCACTTAGTGGTAAAGGTCGGTTAACAGATGGTCTTATAGACAAATTAACTACCTATTATGGTAATGCAATAAGGAAGCATTCTGATAATGTCAGAGACATGCAGAAAGCAATATGGGCCATATGGTATCATAAGGCTTCAAATGATGATACCATAATGCACGATTTCTGCCCTGATGGGGTCAACTCCTGGTGTCCATATCAAAAGTCGGTTGCTAATGCAACACTAAAGGATTTTAAACATAAAAATCCAGTTCCTTTAACTGTTATGGAATGCATTAAACCTGTTTTTAAAGATTTATCACATCCAAATTTGTTAAAAAAATGTCTTGGGGGTAAAACCCAAAACGTGAATGAATCTTTAAATGCATTAATTTGGTCATATTGTCCCAAAACATCAAACTCTTCTAGAAAAATTGTACAAATTGCAGTAAATGTTGCTGTTTCCCAATTTAATTATGGAAAGCAGGCCACATTACACATTATGAAGGAGCTCAGCATTATACCAGGTGTAAATGCTATAGCAGCTGCTGAAGAAGCTGATAAACAACGTGTTAAATTGGCAAACAAACGAGCTCTAAATTCAACTTTAGAGGCTCGAATAGCTAATAGAAGAAAGAAAAAGAAAGAAGAGGAAAAACATCTATTAGCAGAAGGGGATGTTTATACCGCAGGAGCATTTTAAGAAAGTTTGGAGCCAGTTAGTAGGTTATAAACAGAACTTTAAACTTTAAAGTACTTTTCTCAAAATGATGATTTTGAACATTGTGCACACTCTTACCCTTAAGCTATGCAAGCAATATTGATGAAATTTTAACCACATGTTCATTATAAGTCATTCTCTAAATTAAAACCAAAAAAATAGAAACTCCTTGGAAAATTTTTGGATTTCACTTACAAATATGCATTAAAATTCATCAAATTTTATTAATTTCATAATTTATGCATATAAAAAATGTTTAGTAGTATTTTATTGCCATATTTTGGTTTTAAACTGAAGGTAAGTGTGTTTTAATTATTTTGTAACAAACATTTTTTTTCTACATGCATATTTTGTTAAATAATGCTGCGCTCAGTGACTTTTTACTTTTTGGCCCTTTAACAAATTCACATTTTTTAAATTGAAAAATTTATCTTAATTATCTAGTTTTAAATTTAATTTCTGATGCGCATAATAACTCATAATGTCTTACTTTAATATAAAATCAAAACAATCTTTCTTTTTTTAATTTTACTGAAGTTTGGAGTGTTCGAACTGCACATGTTTCTTAGCTTTTTCAACCAAATCGAAGGTCCTGAGCCCCCTTAAGTCACAAGAAGCAATTTGTTCTCCGCAACAACCTTCAATACCAAATATTACAACTATACATCCCGAGAAGGGTATTTGTTCTCCAAAACAACAATCATTGTCAGATATTACAAGCATACGTCACGAGACGTTTAATCGTTCTTCACAATAACGTTCAACTTCAGACATTACAATTATATGTCACGATGTGTGTACTTGTTCTCCACAACAGCGTTGATTGGCAGGTATTACTAGTATATACGTCACGATGCGTGTACGTGTACTCGTACTCCTCAACAACTATATATATATATATATATATATATATATATATATATATATATATATATATATATATATATATATATGTATATATACATATATATATATACATATAGACATATATATATATACATACATACATATATAAATATCTATCTATCTATCTATCTATATATATATATATATATATATATATATATATATATATATATATATATATATATATATATATAACCCCCTTAATGAGCGTTCTTACAAAGATGGTATTAAATTTCCCGTTCTAATGACGGAATTGGAAAAATGGGCCCCATAAGCTAAAGGTTAGAATGCAAAATCGAGGAAATATCTTAAAAATTAAGTCGCAAGCAGCATTTTAATATATATATATATATATATATATATATATATATATATATATATATATATATATATATATATATATATATATATATATATATATATATATATATATATATATATATATATATAGAGAGAGAGAGAGAGAGAGAGAGAGAGAGAGAGAGAGAGAGATAGATAGATATCTTATGGTCCGAATGTAACATTAAAATAAAATAAATACTTTATATATATATATATATATATATATATATATATATATAGAGAGAGAGAGAGAGAGAGAGAGAGAGAGATCTTATGGTCCGAATGTAACATTAAAATAAAATAAATACTTTATTATATATATATATATATATATATATATATTAAAGTATTTATTTTATTTTAATGTTACTTTCGGATCATAAGAAGCATTCTAATTTTAAGTCGATTTTCCATGTTAAAAGGTGCGTTTTATGGTCCGAAAAATACGGTATTTCAAAATAAAAAGACACTTCATTTCGAAGAAGAAAAAAAAAGAGAAATTATCTTGAATTTCTGATAACTTAAGACGGCAAAAACGAATGTTCTTTCATATTTACGAAAAGGGGCCAAAGTTTAAATAATTCTAAAACGGAATTCCCAACCGACACTCTGTACACATGACACACCAGATTAAATAAGACTATTTCCTTCCGTTAAGCAAAAACTTGAACCCAACGTACTTCGTAACGATCGCAGTATGCGGCAGTTACGGCATATGCAGATTAACTGCGACCGAAAGACCGGCGTCCCCCGCCCACGCGAAGCAGTTCACGACCGAAGACGCCGTTTTCCCGGGAGGTTAAGAACCCATAAAATTCGAGCGAAGGACAGGGGCTGAAGTTAAGTTGATTATGCAAATCACCGAGATTAGAAAGGAAAGCTCCGATGGCATCAAACGGAGACGTCGAGTTCCCAAAGCCCAGGTTGGTCGGCGGTCGCCATTGCCTTGCTTTTGAAACACGGAGGATATCGGGAGTGAGTTGCACTTTCTAGCGTCATATCGCTGAGAAGGGCAAACGGTCTATTTTCTGTTTCCCCCTGGTATCTGAACGAGAAAAGAAAGTCTATTTACCTCTTCCTTATGGGGTGGGATAGCATGTATCCTAAATATATATATATATATATATATATATATATATATATATATATATATATATATATATATATATATATATATATATTAATATATATATATATATATATATATATATATATATATATATATATATATATATATATATATATATATATATATATATATATATATATATATAGTCTGACCTCTATTTAACGAACCTCTATTTTACGAATTTCTCTATTTGAGAACTTTCCCTTGGAACCAAGAACATTTTGCGAATTTCTTCGTAAAATAACCTCCAAATAGCGAAGTGCATTCTCTATTTGACGAACATTTTCTTGTGATTCAATATTTTTTTCTCCATATTTCTCAAAATATTTCTGAACATTTCAAACTAATTCTTTCTTTTAACACATTTAACACATTAACTTTCTTTTAACACATTCCGACGCGAATTACAGTTTGAAGAAAATACGCCTGAAGGGGTTTTGGTGCATTGCAAAGATGCGAGACGTATTATGAGATAAAGCAATTTTTCAAACAAAAAACTCAGACAAAATTAACAAAATTTACCAACAATTAAATATAAGGACGCATGTGGTAATGTAAGCTTAAAATTACTTGTTATAATAAATGCGATAATGTCATTAAAATTCATTAACTTTAATATAATTTTTTAAATTGAAAATACAGTGTATTCCCGGACAATGTTTTGTTTTATTCTTGTTTTCCTGGCAGATTTCTGTTTGATGGGTAAGATATATAAAACAAATAGACAAAATAAAGGTGTGAGTAATTACTTTTATCAATAATATTTAGTGTTTATTAATTTAAAATCTGTCTTGTGTAGCTTAAAGTATTTTAAAAGATAAATCTCTATTTAACGAATTTTCCATATAACGAACTTTTTTTCGGGATTTAGCGACGTCGTTAAATAGAGGTCCGACTGTATATATATATATATATATATATATATATATATATATATATATATATATATATATATATATATATATACTTTTAGTTTAATTAAATACCAAAAAAGTAAAAAACACCGATTTTTTTTAAATTATCTTTTTTAAGTACAGGTTCCTGTAGAATGATTAAACTAACGCATATAGCTTAGTTTTTAGTTGCAAACCTAGTTAGTAATATGCAAAACACTATTGAAAAATTTCATGGACACGATGAAAACTTTTGAATTTATTAGCTTTTTTGTTTACAAAAGCAACTGAAAAATTATTTTTCTGGAAAATGTATTTAAAGATCCTACTGCAACGTTTAATACAGCTTTCGGTTATTTAAATGGGCCATAAGTTCTCATCCAATGATCATACGAATAAAAGTAAAGCAGTTTTAGAATCCTAAAAGATTGGCCTTTGAAATAGAGCATTAAAAAAATTTTCGAAATTTTGCACCAAAACAGCCATTTCAACGTAGGCAGCCTTAAAATATATAAAAATTCATTAATACATTTTGATGTCAATAATGCTAGTGATAACAAAAATTGCCCCTGATTTTTTGTTATTAGATTGCATTAAATATATATTTTAATGTACAAGAACATTTCGTGATAATTAACGTCTCCTCTAGAACAAGGACAGAATACTGAATAATAAAAAGGACAATACAGCGATACAGAAGGAGGCAATTAGAGTGAAAATATGAGTGAAAATACTTGTACCAATTTTGCTATGAATAATCCTTATACCGTTAAGTCTGAGCATGAATTTACATTAAAAATATTATCAGATAGCTAATACATATTTTAGTATACAGGCACCTACAATGGAAGCTAGCGTTTCTTCAGAACACGAACAAAAACCGGTCCTTTGTTCCCAAAAGGGCACTGCAGCGAAACCAAAAACAGTGACTTTGAGTAAATAGGGCATGTTTTAATTTTGCCCTGAATTTTCTTCACAAAAAGATGGCTATAATTTTATATAATTATTATTAGCTTTTACTTAATATGTATTTTAATAAACAAGCACCTGTAGTGGGAACTAACGCTTTCTCAGAACATAAACAAAAAATGGTTCCTTGTTCACAGAAGGTCATCGCAGTGAAACCAAGAGAAAAGCGACTCTGGGTGAAAGGGCATGTTTCAATTTTGCCTTCACAATTTCTCATATATAAATAGCTATAATTTCATAAAATTATTATTAGGTTTTACATAATACATATTTTGATATACAGACGCCTGCAATGGGAACCAACGTTTCCTAAGGAACATAAATCAAAAGGGCCCTTATTCACAAAAGAGGACTGCAGTGAAACCAAAAACAGCTAGTTTGAGCAGGCCCTGATTTTCCACTAGGCCCAGTAGGCCCGGGCCTAGGGTCCACCCCCCCCCCTAAAAAAAAAAAAAAAATTTATTTTTAAAGAAAGAAAAAAAAGAAAATTCCGAATTCATTTTTTTTTAAATTTTACCTTTTTTAATAGCAATTATATATATATATATATATATATATCCTTTCAAATTTGATTTATTGGTTCATCATATGTATAGTTATATGTATAGATCATCATATGTTTGTTATAGTGTATATAAGGGATTAATAAGTTTTTCTGGTTGCATTGTATTGATTTTTTAATGATGAAGTTAATATGTTGTAATGCTTTTTGTTATTTGATAATGTTCTAGGCTTCTACGATTCAAATAGCCAATTCTTGGTAAAATGGTACTTTCACAATGATTCATGATTATTTTTTGTGTGCATCAATTTTGGAAATTTTACGCCCACATCGGTGTTAGAGGGCCCCCATCCCAAGCTGTGCCTATAGTCAAGAATTTTCTAAATCGGGCCCTGAGTTTGAGTAAAAAGGTGACGTTTAAATTTTATTTTGAATGTCTTTCACTTAAAAAATGGCTATAATTTCCTATAATTTTTATTAAACATTACTTAATACTTTTTGATATACAAGCATTTGCACTGGGAACTAGCGTTTTCCTCAGAACATAAACAAAAAGTGGTTCCTTATTACCAAAAGGGCACTTTGGCGATACTCAAAACAGTGACTGAGTGATTAGGGCATTGTTTTAATTTTGCCTTGAATTTTTCATGCAAAAAAAAGGCTACGAATGTTACACAATATGAATTTTATACAATTATTATTAGGTTTTACTTAAAACAAATTTGTTATATGCAAGCACCTGAAATGGGAACAAGCGTTTCCTCAGAACATAAACAAAAACCGATCCCTTATTCCCAAAAGGGCACTGCAGCGAAACCAAAACAGTGACTTTGAGGGGAAAAGGACATGCTTCAATATTGCCTTGAATATTTTTCACAAAAAATAGAAGAAATATAATACATATTTAAATATAAAAGCTCCAGCATTGGGAACTAGCGCTTCCTCAGAACATAAACAAAAACTGGTTCCTTATTCCCAGAAGAACACTGCATTGAAACCAAAAACAACGGCTTTGGGTGGAAACGGCATGTTTTAATTTTGTCTTGAATATTTTTTCCCAAAAAGGCTATAATTTTATATAATTATCATTGGGATTTACTTAATACAAATTAATTAGATACAAATGCCTGCAATACGAACTACCGTTTCCTCAGAACATATACATAAACCGATCACTTATTCCCCAAAGGGCATTGCAGCGAAACCATAAATAGTGACTTTGAGGGAAAAGGACATGCTTTAATCTTGCCTTGAATATTTTTCACAAAAAAAATGACCAAGTCATTTCTTTGTGAAAGTCACCATGCCAAGTCTAATAATAATTTTTTGTAATTATTATTAGACTTAATACATATTTAAATTATGTATTTATTAGGCATAATACATATTTAAATATAAAAACCGTAGCAGTGGGAACTACCGCTTCCTCAGAACATAAACAAACACCGGTTCCTTTTATCCAAAATGGCACTGCAGTGAAACCAAAAACAGCGGCTTTCAGTGAATAGGGCATATTTTAATATTGCCTTGAATATTTTTCCCCAAAAAAGGCTATAATTTTATGGCTCTAAATTTATATATTATTATTGGGTTTTACTTAATACGAATTAATTATACACAAATACCCGCAATGCGAACTGCCGCTTCCTCAGATGATAAACAAAAACTGGTTCCTTATTCCCAAAAATGCACTGCAGTGAAACCAAGATCAGCGACTTTCAGTGAAAAGGGCATGTTTTAATTTTGCCTTAAATATTTTTCACAAAAAATGCTATATTTTATATAATTATCATAGGGTTTTATTTAATATAAATTAATTATACACAAAAACCTGCGATATGAACTGCCGTATCTTTAGAACATAAACAAAAACCGGGTCCTCAGTCACAAAGGGCACTGCAGCGAAATTAAAAGAAGCGAATTTGAGTGAAAAGGACATGTTTTAATTTCGTCTTGAATGAAGATGACATGAATGAGTCTGACCTTAATTTTATATAATTTGTATTAAAATTTATTCAATGCATACTATAATGCACAGAATCCTTGAATTGGAAACTAATATTTTCTCCAGAACAAAAACCAATCGTAAGGCTGTAATTCATAAAATGACATTTGCAGCGAGCACTGTTTAAGGCAATTTTCGAGTGAAAAGGATATGTTTAGTTTTTCTGCTCGGGAAATATTAAAATTTGCCTGTGACTACATGAAATAATTATTAGATGTCATAGGAATATAGAGTACGAATTACCGTTTCACTCAGAACAAAAACAAAGTTTGAGTCCTTATGGACAAACAGGCACTACAGTGAAATTTTTTAAATTAAATTTAGCGTTTAGCGATCATTTTTTAAATTTTATCATGAATATACCTCAGATTAATAAATTTGGCTGAGATTTTCTATCAGGAAAAGCGAACAGATTTTATACTATACTAGCTGAAAACCCGCACATCGCTACGGAGTACATTCAAATTAAATACAACGGTCAACGTATGCAATTTATGCCAAAAAATGAATATATATATATTTATAATAAATGCGATGATCAATGTATACAATTGATGTAAAATATATATCTATCTATATATATATATATATTTATAAAAAAATCGTAAGGGATATGCATTTTTTTTGGATAATATCCAATAGTCTGCTGCATTAGAAAGAGAAAAAAATATTTTTTTGTCTATTTAGTTGTTACGCACGTGACGATAAATTTATTGAAAGTACCAGAAAAAGAAATCACGTGATCAGCATTTAATAAATTAAATTCTAAAAATTAATCTTTAAAAATTCACCAAAAATCAGGAAATGGAGGTAAAAATTCGAAAAAATTTCATTTTGAAGGAATTTTTATGATCTTTCTCGTGATATAAATTTTATAACCCTCAATGTATTATTTTAAATGCAAACGTAAAAAAAGTTTAAAAAACAGCTTAAAAATTTAATTTAAAAAAATCTAAGAAGAATTTTTGAAAAATCTTTCTTAGTGCACCCCTACACTATTAGAAGAATCGCCATGCAAAATTTCAGCCCTTTAGGTCCAGCGGTTTCGTCTGTGCGTTGTATGTCAGTCAGTCAGTCAGTGAATGAATGAGTCAGTTACGGAACTGTTTTATATATATAGATTTATTTAACGTAGGGAAGATAGTTTTTAAAAATTAGTCCTACTTTTAAACTAAATTTTATATTTATTTAGAATAAATAAGAGGGGACCAGTGATAGCCTAATGGAAGCACGTCGGCATTCGGTGCTGAGGTTGCTCGGGTCGAATCCCGACAAAAGCCATTGAATACCTCTGTGTTTAGGCCCGATATGGGCCGTAGACGGGAAAGTCGCTCTATGAGGTCAGAGATGGGGTACGGTCCCCCAGATGTCGCCCTGGGGGAAGGGGGGGGGGGTGCTCGGTCAAAAATGAGGTGGCATCTGGCTAAATCGGATTCCGACCCTTGTGTGCCATCATAAACCGGAGCTGTGACCCCGAACCTATATAGACCTGGTCCAGGATATTCCGGGCAGGGGGCATTCGAAACAACAGGATATAAAGGAATAAAATAGGAATAAATACAGAATAAATAGATGAACAACAGATAATAGATAATGGATTTTAGAAAATCTGTATATATAAAACAGTTCCGTAACTGACTGATAGGCTGATTCAGTGACTGACTGACTGACTGACGGACTGACAGATAACGTACAGACCAAACCGCTGGACCTAAAGTGTTGAAATTTTTGCATGGCGATTCTTCTTATAGTGTAGGGATGCACTAAGAAAGAGTTTTGAAAAAATCTTCTTAGATTCTTTTAAATTAAATTTTTAAGCTGTTTTTTGTAACATTTAAAATAATTAAAGTTTAAAATAATTAAAGTTTGCATGCATTTAAAATAATAATCTGGGGGTTATAAAATTTATATCACGAGAAAGATCATAAAAATCCCCTTAAAATGAAATCCTTTTTGAATCTTTACGTCCATTTTCTGATTTTTGGTGAATTTTTAAAGATTAATTTTTAGAATTTAATTTATTAAATGCTGATCACGTGGTTTCTTTTCTTTTTGTGATACTTTAATTTTGCGTCACGTGCATAACAACGAAAAAAATTGACAATTTTTTTCCTTTCTAATGCGACAGACGATTGGACATTATCCAAAAAATATTAAAATACAGTAAAAGAAATTTTCCTCAAACTGTACTATATTAACTGTACTATACTCTTTAGTATGCTCTATTAGATTTAATTTCAATATTTTCTTCTACATTATTTTGTCTATAAAAATATCCTTTACGATTTTTTTATAAATATTTTTTTTTTGGCATTAGCTGCATACATTGACCATATTATTTAATTTGAATGTACTCCGTAGTGAAGCACAGGTATTCAGCTAGTATATTATATATAATTAATCCATAAATTATAGATAAATAATCTATTGATTACAGATGACAGATTATATCTATAGATGATAGATATTGTATCTATAGAAAATATAATCTATAGATAACAGATAATAGATTTGTAATCTATTATCTTTAATAGAATAAATATATTCAGTCTTAATAGGATTCTGGAAGCGAAATTCTTTCAATGGGGATGAGTTTTAATAACAGGAAGGGCAATTTTTTTTCCATATCCAAAAATTGCAGGGTGCAGCTGTAGTATTATACGACAGTGTATAACGAGAAAATTTTAATAAAATTTTAATATTAAAAATATTAAGGTAATTTATTAATATGTAAGATTATTGTCATAATTTAACATTAAAATAATCGTGAATTCTAGTATAACTCATGATACTCTACTAGTTGGTACCGGACAAAACATGACGGCTAGATAGTAAATAAATATACTAATACACAAATTATACTCAACACATCGTTGCCAAATGTTGAAAATCATAATAATGCGCAGAAATAAATTAATGTCTTTAAGCGGCCTCCTGCTTAGTGAGTATCGAAAGCCAGATTTAAAAATGTCACTGAGCATGCGCAGAAAACAATTTTTTTTAAAATTGAAAATTATCGCTAATTAAACAGAGAGAAATAAACAGTTTTCATCAAGTTTAGTCTTTTATTTCACAAATATAATTATCATAAAAATAAAAATGGCAGAGATAGATCCAGAGAGACTGCTCAGAATAAACGTGTTTATCATTAAAACATGTCGCTGAGCATGCGCAAAAAACAGTAAGTTTCTAAAGCCAGATTTAAACATGCCACTGAGCATGTGCAGAAATAAATTTTTTAATTGTAAATTACCGCTAATTAGTAGAAATTGCGGTTACAAAAACCAAATTTGACAAATCTACAGATTACAATTATGCGTTTAAGACCAAAATGAAGTAAATTGATGCAATAGTTTCCTCTCACGGACTGCCCAAACAGTCGGCTTATCAACCTAAATATAGAGATGAAAATATGAAAATTACGAAAGGCAAAATTTGCTTATTAAAGTAGTCTAACTAGGTGTAGCCACTGCGAACATTATAAAAAAAAATCTGCTTTAACAAAACAAAACAAAATGTTTCAAAGTGATAAGAAACTAATCTTTTAAAAAGAAAAGACATATGGTATAAACAAATCGATATGCGTATTTAAAACGTATTAAATAAGGATTTTATTTTATTTAGTGAATACTAGCGTCAAAACAGATTGGCACCATTTGGCTGAGTTCCTACGAAAAACAAAATCAAATGTAACACTATTGTTATCATTCAATCTAACTTTGCGAGACATTAAGCAATGAAAATAATAATATTTAAAAAAATAACTAACTGAACTCAATGACAAATAATGTGGTAAATGTGTAATACTCATATATATATATATATATATATATATATATATATATATATATATATGATAATATATATATATATATATATATATATATATAAGGGATATAACAATCTTAAAATACATGCTTAGGATTGCGGACGTAGCCTCAAAATTCATCTTACGGCGATTCATGGGTCATTTCAATCATCTTTCTTTTTCACATGGAAGCGTAAACATTCGAGATTCATTTCATGGATAATTAATGGAACTTGCTACTGAACATCCATTCATTTTATTACGATTTTTATGATGATCACTACAACCTCTCAAGGCTCGATAGGCAACAAACACGAATTCAGCAACAAAATGTCTGACGCGTAGGCTCGGGTTTTAGGAGCCTCGGTGGAGACGGTAGCCGCCCGCTAATCCCGGAGGAGTAGCGGAAGCTTTAATTTCTTTATTAAATCACAATCTTGCTCCTCCTTTGCGCCACCTAGCGTTTCTTTTAGTGAAAGACTGCTGTGTATTCATCCATCATTACAGGAATCCTACAGGAGTTATTACATGTGCCATGCTTACAGGAAATAAACCTAACCTGCACTTCAGGTAAGCTCGAATTACCTTTAGAAAGAAAACAAATTATCTTTTCCCCCAAAATTATGCGGTCAATGGACTTGCAATGGAAAGCATGCTCATAAATGAAAAAAGGTCCAGTAAAAATGAGCAATCTGCTAGAAAACCAAATAATTATTTCAAAATCTTTCAACTACGATGTAAAAATAAATAAATAAAGACAGAAAATTAATATTGAAAAACAGAGAATTTGAAGGCTAATAATTTACCCTTAAATTTATGACAAAACCATAAAAAGTAATGAACTTTACTGTTTCCAATATCTCAAGGTGAATCAAACTAGAAATCAAGACACATTGTAATTACTTGGTCAGGAGACAAGTGCGTTGGAACAATTTGGAAATTGTAATTACTTGGTCAGAAGACAAGTGCGTTGGAACGATCTAAAAATTGTAATTACTTGGTCAGAAGACAAGTGCGAGGGAACGATCTGCAAATCGTAATTACTTGGTCAGGAGACAAGTACGTTGGAACGATCTGAAAATTGCAATTACTTGGTCAGAAGACAAGTGCGTTGGAACAATTTGGAAATTGTAATTACTTGGTCAGAAGACAAGTGCGTTGGAACGATCTAAAAATTGTAATTACTTGGTCAGAAGACAAGTGCGAGGGAACGATCTGCAAATCGTAATTACTTGGTCAGGAGACAAGTGCCTTGGAACGATCTGAAAATTGCAATTACTTGGTCAGAAGACAAGTGCGTTGGAACAATCTGGAAAGTGTAATTACTTGGTCAAGAGACAAGTGCGTTGGAACGATCTGGAAATTGTGATTACTTGGTCAGAAGACAAGTGCGAGGGAACGATCTGCAAATCGTAATTACTTGTTCAGGAGACAAGTGCGTTGGAACGATCTGAAAATTGCAATTACTTGGTCAGAAGACAAGTGCGAGGGAACGATCTGCAAATCGTAATTACTTGGTCAGGAGACAAGTGCGTTGGAACGATCTGAAAATTGCAATTACTTGGTCAGAAGACAAGTGCGTTGGAACGATCTGGAAAGTGTAATTACTTGGTCAAGAGACAAGTGCGTTGGAACCATCTGGAAATTGTGATTACTTGGTCAGAAGACAAGTGCGAGGGAACGATCTGCAAATCGTAATTACTTGGTCAGAAGACAAGTGCGTTGGAACGATCTGAAAATTGCAATTACTTGGTCAGAAGACAAGTGCGTTGGAACGATCTGAAAATTGCAATTACTTGGTCAAGAGACAAGTGCGTTGGAACGATCTGGAAGTTCGACTAAATGACTATTTTCTTTCACAAGTTGGTATTTACAAGTTATTACAGTGAAACCTCTAGCCATCGTTTTTAAAGGGACCACTGAACGATCCATGCGAGAACATAACAAAGAAATATTATCGTAGGAACTGGATGAAGTAAACGACACATGCGGAAAAACGATGGTTCGGGGAAAGATCGATCGAGATTCCACTCTATTTCCCAATACTGCCAATTAAGACTTAACAAACTTTACTTACAACCTTAACATATTTAAATATAACAATGATTTAGACCAATTTGGGTTTCATAACTTTAGGTTCACAATTCAACTCTTTGAAAATTTAATTCCGTTAGAAAAACTCTCAAAATATCCTCTAGAAAAAAATTCCTAGTTGCAACGGTGGAGGAATGATGCATAGTGCAGTGGTTCCCAACCTTTTTCAGCTGGCCACCCACCTTTCTTTATCGGAATACCTCCATGGTCCATCGGTCTATGGTGGAGTAAAAACCTTATTTGTATCGTATCCCTTCCTTATGTATATATAATTTACCATCAAATATTGCATATATATATATATATATATATATATATATATATATATATATATATATATATATATATGCTGTTTTGAAAATACAGATTGATTATTGATAAACAATTTGTGTTCTGATTTGAAAACGGTTGACAAAATATAAGCACTTTGTAGCAAAACAGTTATTTATTTAACAATAGATATATGTTTGCAATATATGCAACAAGTGGTTTCATACTCACTAACAAGTGTTCCTAGGTGAAGATAAAAACTACAATTATAAAAGTACACAGAGACCATTTTAATAGTTTTAGGATCGAGTCGCGACCCACCTGTAACCCTTCCGCGACCCACTAGTGGCTCGTGACCCACCGGTTGGGAATCGCTGGCATAGTGTATTTACGATAGAAAACCGCATTTTTTTAAAACTGTTTTTGTTTCCATATATAAACTTTTTAAGAGTTGCACAACGAAAATTAAATAACTGTAGAGCAAAAAAGTAAAAGAAGGGAATTTCTTCCAAAATACGCACAGACTGCCAATTCATATAAAAGTACATTTTCGGAGTCGCACAGCGAAAATTAAATAACTGTAGAGCAAAAAAGTAAAAGAATTTCTTCCAAAATACGCACAGACTGTCAATTCATATAAAAGTACATTTTCGGAGTAGCACAGCGAAAATTAAATAACTGTAGAGCAAAAAAATAAAAGAATTTCTTCCAAAATATACGCGCAGACTGTCAATTCATAACTAAATAATGTGCTTCAAACTAAGTAATGTGGTTCGAAACTAGTTCGAAACGAACTGCCATTCTTAATTTTTGCTGTGGATTTTAAGTATTAATATTGTTCTAAACTACACTGCTGGCCACCCAAATTGCAACACCAAGAAAGACAAGAGATATCACAACAAAATTTATTTTGTAGATAACATATTGACCAAGTATCAAATGATTAAATTTATAGACTTCTGTGAAGTGTGGTTCCTGCCAAAATCAGTAACCAGAGTAGCCGTCATTGTTGGAGATCACCGCGGCCACACGCCTCGGCATTGATTCAAAGAGACTTTGGATGAGTTCTTGGGGTACAGCAGACCAAGTAGCTTCCACACGTTGCCAAAGTTGATCTGCTGTGGCAGCTGGGGATGGAATCTGGGTCAATCGTAGAGCAACCATGGACCACATGTTTTCTATCGGCGAAAAAATCCGGAGAGCGAGGCGGCCAGGGAAGCAATTCAATCTGGCGACTGACGAAGAACCGTTGGACAATGCGTGCCACGTGTGGTCGCGCATTATCCTGTTGAAATATGGCTGTGGGCAAGCCCTCAAGGTAAGGAAGGACAACTGGCTCCAACACCTCGGAGATGTAGCGCTGGCTGTTTAAAGTACCGGCAATGCGTACTAGATGTGTGCGAGAGTGATATCCAATACCGCCCCATACCATAATACCCGGTGCAGGACCAGTGTGGCGGTGCATAACGCAGCTGTTCAGCATACTCTCTTCACGGTGTCTCCAGACTTGAATGCGACCACCGTGGTGTTGCAGACAGAAGCGTGACTCGTCAGTAAAGACAATTTCATTCCATTCTGCCGTCTACATCCTTCTGTCATCGCACCATTGGCGGCGGAGGCGTCTGTGGTTCTGCGGCAAGGGTAGACAAAGCAATGTACGTCTTGCAGACAGACCACTCTGCTGTAAATGGCGTCGAATGGTACGCGCAGACACTGGATGATGCGTTACAGATTGCATGTGCTGTGCTATGGTTCGTGATGTGACTGAGCGATCCGTCACTGCCATGCGCACAATTTGCCTGTCATCAAGTGAAGTTGTGCGCTGAGGTGGATGCGATCGAACACGCCGGTCCGTCGTACCCTCTGCATCCATCGATCACATATCCGCATTACAGTTGTTTGGCTTCATCCAACACGACTACCGATTTCCCTGAAAGATAATCCACAATCTCGGTAGGCCACTATCCTTCCTCTGTCGAACTCGGATACTTGATCAAAAGATGATCGCCTTTTTCGACGAGGCATAATTGATCGTTTTTTTGAAAAAACCACAAGAAAAACACAATTGCCAAACTTGAAATCGTCGAAATCTCCAAGCCTTAAATAGCGCTTTGAAGTGGCGCCACAGGCGCGCGTGATGTGCGTCTGCGCTGAAATTCTAATCATTTGCATATCTCACCTCCGCTAATGCATGTTGTAAATTTCATGTTATTTGCATGTTTCCTTCAGGGTGTTGCATTTACAGTGGCCAGCAGTGTAGTTAATAACTACTCGCCGTTCTTAATGTTTATTGACTATTTTAAGAATTAATACTGTTCTAAACTAGTTTGAAACTACTTAGCTTTCTCAATTTTTACGGTGGACTTTTAAAATCAATATGGGTTTAAACGGGTTACGAACTGCTAGTCATTCTTAGTTTTCATTAGAAAATTTAAGAATTAATAGAGTTCTAAATTAATTTGAAACTACTTGGCTTTCTCAGTTTTTACGGTGGACTTTTGGAATTAATATAGGTCTAAACTGGTTCGGAACTACTAACTATTCTTAGTTTTCATTGACGAATTTAAGAATTAATACAGTTCTAAACTAATATGAAACTACCTTGCTTTCTCGACTTTTACGGTGGACTTTTAGAATTAATATAGGTCTAAACTGGTTCGGAACTACTAGTCGTTCTTAATTTTCATCGACCAACTTAAGAGTTAATATAGTTTTAAACTAGTATGAAACTACTTGGCTTTCTCAATTTTACAGGTGGACTTTTAGAATAAATATAGGTATAAACTGGTCCGGAACTACTAACCATTCTTAATTTTCATTGACGAAATTAAGAATTAATAAAGTTCTAAACTAGTATGAAACTACTTGTGTCTCAAATTTTACGGTGGATTTTAAAAAAGCTGCGAGTCTCTTTTGCTTATTCCCCAATATTTATACCTAACCGGAAAAAAAAAATGGACCTTTTATGATCTCTTTTTTCACTCCGTACGTATCTGTTTTCCGCTCAGCTCCAGTGGGCAGCGCACCCCTGTCGTCACTTCGCTTCATTTCACGCTCGGAGGATCGCGAACTTAATGACGCGCATTTTTCCAAACCATTTCAAGTCGCCCCATTTTAAGTTCACGTCAGGCGGACGGGAAAGAAAAGAAAAATTAAGTTTTAAAAATAACCCGATATGACTGAAAATCGGTAAATTTTAAGAGAAAGTGATAAAAACGAAGGACGAAACAGAATTTTCATTCTTGAACGGATGTGCTGCTAAGGGGTTTTCCACTCATCTTCTAATGAAAAAAAAAATCTAGATATCCCGAAAAAGCCGTCCTCAAAAGAATGATTTTTTTTAAAAATTCTACAGTTTTAAAATTAAATAGTTTTAATTTTTCTTCTTGTATTAAACACTGTACAAAAGCTGTTCGATTCCTGAATTAAATTTTAAACTTATTTTAATCTATATATATAAAACAGTTCCGTAACTGACTGACTGACTGACTCATTGACATACAACGCACAGACCAAACCACTGGACCTAAAGGGCTGAAATTTTGCATTCCATCCCTCCAGAGAACATTTTCTTGCGTTACGAACGTTCCCCTATAACAATGTTATTACAAAATACCGGTTTTTTTTTATTTTCACATTTCCGTCATTTGTGAAAAAACGTGACGTGATACGGAATTTTGAAGGTCATTTTCGGAGTCTGCACAAAAAATCCATTCAGATACACCTATTCATTTCAAAACAACAAAACCTTGCATATTAGTGTTATAATAGATCTACTAAGTCACTCATAATCCGTGGGTTATGAAATGTGGGTGCTATATGAAAATTAGCTTTCGAAGCTTATTTCCGTATTGTTGTTGTTTCTAATGCCTCAAGGTCCGAAGAACTCCAGGCCAGGTTCATATAGGCAAGCGGAATTAGGGGTGCGAACCCGGTTTATGATAGAACCATAAGGTTCTCAATTTTGACCGAGCAACCCACAGCGGCGACATCTGGGGATGCCGTACCCTCTTCCAGTGGCGCACCCAGGATTTTTTCTTGGGGGGGGCCGAGATGAATGGATAAAAATATTTATAATGCATTGGGGGGGGGCCGAGATGAACGAATAAAAATATTTATAATGCAAAATCTATATTTCTACTTCTTTGGGGGGGGGCCAGGGCCCCCTGGGCCCCCCCCTGGGTGCGCCACTGCCCTCTTCCACCCTCTTTGACTTCATAGAGGGACTTTCCGGTCTACGAATTTAACGTATCCATCAGTGACTCACCCAGGGGAGGGGGGGCAAGGGTCCCAGGCCCCCCAAAGAAATAGAAGTTGCAGTAGGAATATTGAATTTGCATTATAAATATATTTTTCATTCAACTCGCCCCTCCCCCCAAGATTAAATCCTAGGTGCGCCACTGTTGTTCATATCCGACCTATACACGGAGGTATTTAATGGCGCTTCTCTGGATTCGATACGAACAGCTTTAGTCCCAAAAACCGACGCGCTACCATCAGGCTACCTCGAGCCCTCTATTTCCGTATAGTAAAGAAGTAATGGTTTACTTTGAGCTAATCTAATAACGTATTTCTATATATTCCTGTTACTGAAAAGCCACGAATCGGAATTAACTATTCCTTACTATTTAGAAAATCAACTAGACTCAGTTAAAGAAAGGACATTTTTGAGATCATCTTTTGGGTAGAGATAGTTGTAGTTCTAACTAACAACTATCTGGCTAACTTTTAAATTTTTATCTCCTCTTGGAGCCGAATCGGATAAATTTTTAGTTTTCGTTTCGAATTAAGAGTGTTCGATATACCGTAAAATCTCGAGTAAAATTCGCACTTTTTTTTTTCACATTTTAGTAACAGTAGTGCAAAATTTCATTAAAATATATTGTAAATTTTTAAATTATTACCTTCTTCGTTTACAAAAGTAACTGCAAAAGGAATTTTCTAGAAAATGCATTTAAAGATGCTTTCGGTTTATTAAATTAGCCATAAGATCTCGTCCAATGATCGTGCATATAAAAGCAAAGTAGTTCAAGAATCCTAAAAGATTGATCTTCGAAATAGAGCAATTTAAAAAAATTTCGAAATTTTGAACCAAAACGGCTATTTTAACGAAGACAGATACCTTAACTAACAAAACGCATATTAAAAGATTATAAATTCCGTGCTTCATTGCGAATCCCCTAAAAAATTTCAAACGGCGATAACATTAATGAGTCATTAAATACAAATAGCTCATTTATTAATTGCATTTTTTTAAAATGAAAATTATTCGCTGGTACGTCGAAAACATAAGTCTAGACAAAATTAAAATATGCGAGCGCATGAAATTTATTAACCTAATGCCGTGTTCATAAGTTTTTAAGCATAGCTCACTTTATTATTATTTTTTTTTAATTAGCAGAGTTTAAAAAAAATTGGCTAACCCAAGTCAATAAAAAAGGGTGAAATAGAGTTTTCAAAGGTTTTATGAATAATTTCCAAAGAAAACTTTTTGCTGGGTGAAAAAGAACTCAAAATACGCCGATAGTCGTGTAGTCACTTTTTTTTCCTATTTGACTGCAACTGCAACTTTTACAAGTTAACGGTAACCGTAGTGAAGAGTTGTTATGACTGACAGTTGTTGATGTTAGACGAGTCAGGGACTCGTGTGGTCAATTTCTTCTTTTTTTTTTTAGTTGAGGCACTGGGTACCTGAAATGTATGAACTATTTAATTGTGTTATAATTAAATATGGAACATATGTGCCAGACGCAACCCCTTGGCGAAAAATTGGAGCCAAAAACTTTTGGCGAGAAAATCCCGTTTTCGCAGATCTGCTAGGCTTAAAGTGCGAAATGTACACAAAAACATCAATGGCGACCAAGAAAGAACAAATAAGTTGGTAAAATAAACCTACCGCTGGCTGTATGAAACTCATAGGCGCACATGGAATCTTCGCTTCGCTCAGATACCTTGCTCCGCTCCGCTGTGCACCTTAGTAAAACATCACTGAAATCTTCAACCGGCGTCTTCGCCATGAATATATTGGCTGTAGCTATCAGTAAAACAAAACTACCACTGGCTGTATGAAATCGTAGGCGTAAACGGCAATTCTCCATACAAAAACCTCCATACCCCCCCCCCCTCGCTACGCCACTGCACCAAGTCCATATAGTCCTCGGGCTGAGTCGTGCGGCTCTGCTTTATAATAGCACCACAAGGGTCGGAGTCCAACTTGGTGCCACCATAATTTTGACCGAGCACCCCCTGGGGCAACATCTGGGGATCGAACCTTCCTCATTCACTGACCTCATAGAAGGACTTTCCAGTCTACGGATTTTACGTGCCCCTGTCTAGCCTAGACACGAAGGTATTTAACGGCGCTTGTCGGGATTCGATCCGAGCACCCTCGGCACGTAAAGACGACGCGCTACCGATAGGCTACCTCGGGCCATGTTTGTTGATTTCAAATTTCGTATTGCAAACTGCGTGATTTTACTACGACAAAAAATCAAAACTGTAGAAAACGTAACTGTGACCATACTGATTCTGAAAAGAAAACTTTTCTTTTTTTTCCTGCATTTTAAAAGGGACAGGACCCTAAAATCCCTAAAAAGGAACATTTTCTTGGCTTTGAACATAGTTCAGAGCTTTAATAATCAAATAATATAAAACGTATGTTTTGGCGACGATTACGTAGCTAGATACAATATTTTTATATTTTATGTAACATATTACTGGGAATAAAAGTTCTGAAAATATTTTCCCCGGGGCAAAATAATTCTGAAAGAGAATTTTTTCTTCCACTTCAAAGAACTTCTCCTTTTGCATTTCGAGAAAACAAATTATTTTGAAACAATTCCACTGCACGACAGTGATAAGAAAATATGCAAACTGGGCTATCGGTTCAGGAGATATATAAAAAAATAAACGTGCCTTAAATTTTTGAACTTTTGAAACTTAAAATCTACAAATAATTTTTATATTTATAACGATCTTTTTATAAAATACGATGAAATAAAAAATAAATAAAAAAATTTCGATGTAGCAAGCAAGCTGTATATGTGCACAGCAAAGTACACGAAAACAGTACAGTCTAAAAATGCTGCCTAAACGTACATTTTGTCTTATTTGATTGTTAAAAGTCAATTGTACACGTGCTCTTTTTTTTTATAGAATTCTGCTGCGTAGATAATTTTTAATACTGTTGCGTATATAAAGCTTCTAAATATTCAGCTCACATTCTTGATGAAAGTAACTCTTTAAGGAAGTTAAATGATTGCTCTTTTAAAAACGTTATTGTTGAGAATTTTTACCCTTTAAATATCCAGTTCACACTCTGAAAGTAACTCTTGACGGAAATCAAAAGATTGTTTTTTACTATAACTTTATTGTTGTGGATTATAGACCTCTAAATATCCAGTTCACATTTTTGATGAAAGTAACCCTTTTAAGAAATCAAAAGATAAGTATTAAAAAACTGTAATGCTGCGAATATAAACCCTCTAAATAACCAGCTAATACTATTTGTGTAAGAAACTGTTGAAGGAAGTCAAAAATTATTTTTTAAATAATTGTAGTGTTACGAATTTAAACCTCCTAAATATTCAGTTGACACTCTTGATGAAAGTAACTCTTGAAGGAAGTCAAAAGATTGTTTTTAATATAACTTTATTAAAGACCTCTAAATATCCAGTTCATAGTTTTGATGAAAGTAACTCTTCAAAAGATTGTTATTAAAAAACTTGTAATGTTGCGAATATAAACCCTCTAAATAGCCACCTCATACTATTGATGTAATAAACTGTTAAAGGAAGTTAAAAATTATTTTTTAAATAATTGTAGTGTTACGAATTTAAACCTCCTAAATATTCAGTTCACATTCTTGATGAAAGTAACTCTTGAAGGAAGTAAAAAGATTGTTTTTAATTTAACTTTATTAAAGAATTCTAAATATCCAGTTCATATTTTTGATGAAAGTAACTGTTCAAAAGATTGTTATTAAAAAGCTGTAATGTTGCGAATATAAACCCTCTAAATATCCACCTCATACTATTGATGTAAGAACTGTTGAAGACAAAAATTATTTTTTTAATTGTATTGTTACGAATTTAAACCTCCCAAATATTCAGTTCACACTCTTTATGGAAGTAATTCTTGTTGGAAGTCTAAAGATTGTTTTTTTAATATAACTTTATTAAAAACCTCTAAATATCCAGTTCATAATTTTGATGAAAGTAACTCTTCAAAAGATTGCTATTAAAAAGCTGTAATGTTGCGAATATAAACCCTTTACACTATTGATACTATTTATGTAAGAAACTGTTGAAGAAAGTCAAAAATTATTTTTAAAATAATTATATTGTTACGAATTAATTTAAACCCTATAAATATCCAGCTCACAATGTTGATGTAAGAAACAGTTGAAGGAAGTCAAAAATTATTTTTTAAATAACTGTATTGTTACGAATTTAAACACTCTAAATATCCAGCTCACACTGTTGATGTAAGAAACTGTTGAAGGATGTCAAAAATTAGTTTTAAAATAATTGTATTGTTACGAATTTAAACCTCCTAAATATTCAGTTCACACTCTTTATGAAAGTAACTCTTGATGGAAGTCTAAAGATTCTTTTTTAATATAACTTTATGGTTGCGGTTTAAAAACCTCTAAATATCCAGCTCACACTATTGATGACAAAAACTGTTTAATGAAGTCAAAAATTACTTTTTAAATAATTATATTGTTACGAATCTAAACCATCTAAATATCCAGTTGAAGGAAGTTAAAAATTATTTTAAAAATAATTGTAGTGTTGCGAATTTAAACGTCCTAAATATTCAGTTCACACTCTTGATGAAAGTAATTCTTGATGGAAGCCAAAAGATTGTTATTTTCTTTTTAAATTGTCAAGCGTACTTTTTCCACAGTTGTTTATTAAATCATATTTAAAGACACCTTGTCTTACAGATGTTGTGTTCTAACCGTGTTGAATTCGCTCACCGCAATGTTAACCTATGAAGAAAATGTGTCCAAGGATTGCTGAATTGGATTGAAAGTTTTTTTAATTGTACTACGTAATACAGAAAAAAAAATTTTACACCTTAGGGTATTTTTCGTTTTAAAACAAGCAAATAATATTTTTAAATTTAAATAATTCTGGGGAAAATATCTGGTATAGTGTGTTTTAAATGCTCATAAATTCCTTTCGTGGACGCAATTTCTAAAATGAATCCTGTTGGAAGGTGCAGAAAATTTCAGGATATCTGAAAATACCATTTTTATTGGACTGTCAGCATTTATGTAGGTTTGAATAGTAGACATTTAGTACATAGCCTTAAGGAACCCTGCGGTACCACGAATCACTCAAAGGGACAATGTCATATACTGATCGTACCATGTGATTGCTGCAAATTACAATTTTTAGTCAAGGCCCGCGATAACGGCAATTTCGTAGCGCACAGTCCAGCGTTGGGGCAATTCCACGTTAATTACGTCTCTCATTATTTATTGTCTGCACAGACAATCGTTTATTGCGCGGGCAAATTGTGAAATACGCCTACGCAGTTAACTTCTAACTATTACCAAATTCGAGGCCGCGTAGAACGCTGTTTCGAAATATGAAACAATGGTGTGTCGCTGAATAGAAAACATAGGAAATATTTCAGTGGATACTGAAAATATACCAATAAAAATTGGGAAAATATGTGCCAGTGAAGTGTATACTACCCATTAGCGACTGAAGATCATTAGTGATAAAATATGAGGGTGGTTGACGAACATCATGACATGGTTTAGTAGGATAAATGTTACAATGTTACTGGTATAATGTAACAGTTATAATGTTTACTCGAGGTTCATATGATCTCTTTTAATAATCGTTAATTTATTCAGTTTAGGAAAATAAAATAAAGAAATTCTAATTTTATTCTCGGTTAATATACTCGCCTTTTAAAATTAAAATTAAGGAATAACAATGAATATTCGGGGTTAACATACTCACTTTTGTAAAGTAAAATTAAGGATTTACCTTGTTATTCAGGGATTATAAACTCGCCTTTGGAAAGTAAAATTAAGGAGATACCTTGTTATTCAGGGATCATAAACTGACTTTTGGAAAGTAAAATTACAGAGATGCCTTGTTATTCAGGGACCATAAACTCACTTTTGGAAAGCAAAATTAAGAAGTTTCCTTATTATTCAGGGATCGTAAACTGACTTTTGGAAAGTAAAATTACGGAGATACCTTGTTATTCAGGGACCATAAACTCACTTTTGGAAAGTAAAATCAAGAAGTTTCCTTATTATTCAGGGATCATAAACTGACTTTTGGAAAATAAAATTACGGAGATACCTTGTTAGTCAGGGACCATAAACTGACTTTTGGAAAGTAAAATTAAGAAGTTTCCTTATTATTCAGGGATCATAAACTGACTTTTGGAACGCAAAATTACGTAGATACCTTGTTATTCAGGGACCATAAACTCACTTTTGGAAAGCAAAATTAAGAAGTTTCCTTATTATTCAGGGATCGTAAACTGACTTTTGGAAAGTAAAATTACGGAGATACCTTGTTATTCAGGGACCATAAACTCACTTTTGGAAAGTAAAATCAAGAAGTTTCCTTATTATTCAGGGATCATAAACTGACTTTTGGAAAATAAAATTACGGAGATACCTTGTTAGTCAGGGACCATAAACTGACTTTTGGAAAGTAAAATTAAGAAGTTTCCTTATTATTCAGGGATCATAAACTGACTTTTGGAACGCAAAATTACGTAGATACCTTGTTATTCAGGGACCATAAACTCACTTTTGGAAAGCAAAATTAAGAAGTTTCCTTATTATTCAGGGATCATAAACTGACTTTTGGAAAGTAAAATTACGGAGATACCTTGTTAGTTAGGGACCATAAACTGACTTTTGGAAAGTAAAATTAATGAGTTACCATGTTATTCAAGGATCATAAACTCACTTTTGGAAAGTAAAATTATGGAGTTTCCTTGTTAGTCAGGGATAATAAACTACTTTTGGAAAGTAAAATTAAGTAGTTTCCTTGTTATTCAGGGATCATAAATTCCCTTTTGGGAAGTAAAATTAATAAATAAATAAAAAAAATATCCCTATAAATGTATTATATGAATAAAAAATGTGACAAGAAAGTGCATATTAATCATTAACGACTAAAGATCCTTAATGATACAATGCGAGGGTGGGTTGACGAATATCATGATATAGTTTAGTAGGATAAATCGTCCTCGTTATTCAAGGATCATAAACTCACTTTCGGAAAGTAAAATTAAGCAGTTTTTAAAATCACTCTACAAATTTTTAAGACCATCACACTAAACACGTCTTTAGGAATTTCTATGACGTCTTTGTCAAGATTTCGAGTAAAATTTCCCCCATAATAAAAAATATTTATTATCTACGACTAACTAAAAGTTTTAAAGTTTATAATTTTCCACTCTAATGTAGGCCCAACTTCTTTCATACCGTCTCCGTTCCGTACAACATGGTCACCCTTGAAAGACGCCAAATTAATTGCATTTAACCGGGCGCGCCAACTCCTCGACAAAGTACACATAACGTACTTCATCCAATATTCCATTATTAAAGCATTACAGCGATAAGGTGTATGGAAGGTGGGGGAAAGCAATGGGCCTCGATCCCCTGAAACATTCGTGTCTGTGGCAACAGCACTCGCCCGAGACGGTTACGGTCATCCGATCGACAGCTAAAGGTCGACTCAGCTGACCGGCCCTCTCCGGGAGATTCCGTTTTCTTTTTAATTGAGCAGTTATTACAGACCCTTAAAAATATGAACGGACGAAGGAGACTTTACACAGAGTCGTTCAGTTTTTTTTCGGGGAGGGGAGGGGGGCGCGAAATTTAAAGTCATTCCAGTTGAAAATAATTTATCTGAATTTATTCCGGTTTTTAAAATAAATTATCTCAAATTATTCCGGTAGAAGACCCAGGATCGTTCCGTTATTTTGCCACGAAATTTAAAATCATTCCAGTTGAAAACAATTTATCTGAAATCATTCCGGTAGAAAACCCAGGATCGTTCAATTTTTTGCCACAAAATTTAAAATCATTCTGGTTTAAAATAGTTTATGTAAAATCTACTCCGGTTAAAAAATAAATCGTAACAAATCATTCCGGGGGGGGGGGGGAATCAAGGTTCAAATTCAATTATTCTCATAATATCGAAAAATTTTTTTTTCTAGATGCGTCTAATACATTTGTTTATGGTTAGGAAAATCTTCAAACATTCGACTGCATTTCATTAAGAGTAAAAAAAATGTTGGATTTTAAAGATTTTTTGTAAATTTTAAAATTAAATATTTCAAAATCGGGGCTTGTGGCGGCCCGGTGGTACAGCGCGCTGGTTTTCGGTGCTGAGGGTGCTCGGATCGAATCCTGGCGTCGCGCCACGAAAAATGCCTCCGTTCGTGTCGTCCCTTCATAGGGCGTAATGCCTATATGGTGCCCCCACAATAAAATGGGCAGTAAAATTGTGCCGTAGTATAGGCGAATGTTTGACGACAAGTGCCTCCGCATTGGAATATATATATATATATATATATATATATATATATATATATATATATATATATATTTCAAAATCTATTCATCCGTTGAACAGTTTTTTTATGGTGTGTGTGTGTGTTTGTGTGTCTTTGTTTTCAGATATACCATCATAGTGCTATCCTTTGTGTACAACAGAATAGCTCAATAATGAATAGGTATGACATTAACATCCGAAATCTAACTTAAGGATTTCCTACCATGTTACCAAATTTTAAAATCAAATATTAAAATCGGATCTGTTGTCGGACACTATTGCAAATTTTTTATATACATATATCATAACCGCTCATGAATATCAAACGTGTATGATTTGGAATGTATAGCGTCATATAGACATTCGAAATCGAATTTATGTATTTCCTCGATTTTTTTGCAAATTTAAAAATTCAATACGAACCTTAACGCTGCTTTGTACTAACCCAATTAGATTCGCTCCCCTCAGTGTTAACCTATGGATAAAATGTGCCCATGGATTGCCGACTTGGGTTCAAAGATTTAAAAAAAATAAATAAATAAATAAATAAAAATTACTCCGTAATAGAGAAAGAAAATTTACACATTGGGGCATTTTTTGATTATTTTTTAAAAAAATGCAAATAATATTTTTAAATTTTAAATTATTCGAGAAAAATAATCTGGTGTAGTGTGTTTTAAATGCTCCACAATTCCTTTGATGGACGCAAATTATAACATAAAAACTGTCGCAAGTTGCAGAAAAGTTCAGGCTATTGGAAAATACCATTTTTGTTGGATTGTCAGCATTTGTATAGCTGTCAATAGTAGATACATTTTCTCCATAGGTTAACATTGAGGTGAGCTAATCCAATAGGGTTAGTTAGTACACAGCAGCCCTAAAATCTATTCGTCCAATATTGCGGAAAATTTTTTGAGATACATCATTATATGGCTATCATTCGTGTACAGTAACATAAATCAAAATCAACAGGTAATCAGATTAACTTTCGTAAGAAAACTTACGGATTTAATCAATTTTGGTAAAATTTAAAATCGAATATCATAATAGTACTTATTCGTCTGGTTACATTCAACAATTTTTATTTTCACATACACCCACTATACACCTGTCACTTGCGTATAACAACACAAATGAAAATCAACAAGTATCACACTAACGTTTGAAATTAAACTGGCGGATTTAATGATTTTTTTTCAAAATTAAAAATCTAATATCTCGATACGGAACATCATATGCATAAAATTGAAAAAAAAAAACAAATTTAACTGCATCATATTTAAATGCAAAATTAATTTTATAAAATAATGTTAATTAAATTACTGCAGTTGCATCTATATACATCGTCAATTAATTTCTCATTTTGCAGCATCCATTAACGGCCTCCATTGCTTCCTTTTGTGCCGTTTTCGTTCTGCTAAATCGAAGATAAACAATCTCTGAGTTTTAAAATCATACAGATGCTACATATATATGTGTGTGTGGGGGGGGGGGGTGTATTTCAGCCCTCTAAATCGTTTGAGACGTAATTTTCCGTCACATACTCACAACTTGAAAAGCGTTAGCGACATATTATTTCATCCTATATTTGTCGTTACAAGCTTAGACGCTTTAAAACTTCTGTATACTATAACGTTGTATTGTTCGTTTAATCGGACCATACCTTGACGCGATCATTTTGGTCCTAATAAGACGGGATTCGGTCCGAATAAGGGGCTGGACTGATTAACCCGTGGTCCAATTAACCGAAATCGACTGTGTATATATATATATATATATATATATATATATATATATATATATATATATATATATATATATATATATATATATATATGTATGTATATATATATATATATATATATATATATATATATATATATATATATATATATATATATATATATATATATATATATATGTATGTATATATATATATATATATGTGTATATATATATATGTATGTATATATATATATATATATATATATATATATATATATATATATATATATATATATATATATGTCTATGTCAAGCTGCTACACCACAGATCCAAGGTTCGACCCTGCGACTGGGCAAGGTCGACTCATGCCTTTCATCCCTTGAGTGGGTCGATAAAATGAGGACCAAACATGAGGATACAATGAGGTCCCGCGTCAGGTTGACCACCTGACCGAGACATATGCTGTATGGCACCCCAAGCCCACAGTCATGAAAGCGGAGATGGGCACCGCAGGCCTTGGTCCACAGTGCTGAAAAGCAATTCGGACTGTTGTGCCATGAGTTATATATATATACAAGAGGTGCCTAAGTCAGTTTTCTCCGAGATTACTTTGTTTGCTTATATCTCTTTTAAAAATATTACTTTCAATGTAAGAAGTTCCCAAGTCTGTCCGATGTTTTAAAAGTGTTTTCTAAACCATTGCACAGACTTCGGTACTTCCAACCAGTGGTGCACCCAGGGGGGGGGGGGACCAAGGGGCCCTGCCCCCCCCAAAGAAATAGAAATTGCATTATGAATATTGATTTTGCATTATAAATATTTTTATCCGTTCATCTCGGCCCCCTCCCCAAGAAAAAATCCTGGGTGCACCCCTGCTTCCAACATTGAAAATAATATTTTTTTAAAGAGACATAAGCAAACAAAGTCAACTTGGAGAAAACTGACTTAGGCACTTCTTGTACCAAGCCACAGATATATATATATATATATATATATATATATATATATATATATATATATATATATATATATATATATATATATATATATATCATTAAAAAAAGTGTGAATCAGAAAACTAGTGGAATGCTAATCCAGGGAAACTACATCCAAATCCTGAAACTGAAGTTTCGAATGGCTGGAGGGAGTTGTGACCCCCCTACTCCGGTTAAACTAGCTTTGTGCCGCGGCAACACTCCCGGAAGCCCGAAACCTCAGTGCGACCTAGACTTTCGTCAAATATTATTAAAAAGTAAATCAATAATCAAAACAACATTTAAAACATCAAATCTCATAAAACCCATTTAAACACATTGTTTGTGTAAATTTCAACTATTATATTCATGTAAAATTATAACCAACCTACTGTGTTTGTCACATACCTGTATATTGCTACAATGTAAGGATGTTCCTTATTCAAATATCTTTTATACTGTATCCCAATCTCAAATAATTAACATACCGTTACGGTTATGTTAATTATCTAGGTCGCACTGAGGTTTCGGGCTTCCGGGAGTGTTGCCGCGGCACAAAACTAGTTTAACGGGAGTAGGGGGGTCACAACTCCCCCCAGCCATTCGAAACTTCAGTTTCAGGATTTGGATGTAGTTTCCCTGGATTAGCATTCCACTAGTTTTCTGATTCACACTTTTTTTAATGATAGAAATATATGAAATACTAATGTAGTGCAGCATAGCGCCTGATGGTATTTTAATTGAGTACAGTTATTTAATATATTATTTCTAACTTTTGTATATGTATATATATATATATATATATATATATATATATATATATATATATATATATATATATATATGGCTTGCCATTAATACTATTAAAGCATTATAGTATTTATTTAATCTATCTTTTGATTTAACTACATTGATTGTCAAAGATCCTCTCTACGAGATTAAATCACATATTTACTTATCTTCAGCATCGTTCTCGGGTTAAGAAATTCTATTTCTTCCACGTTTTTAGTCATAAGAGTTGGTTCCGGTCCCGATTACCTGAGATTTGGGGACTTGACTGTTAGCAAATGAGACTTAATGTATACAAAAGATTAAAGGGAAATAAAATCTTTTGCAGAAATGTGACAGAGAAATTCAAATAAGATTGATATGAGAGTGGGAGAGATCGTTTAAGTTTATACATATTCAGGAAAGACACCGAACTGTTCATTTATTTTATAATATTTAAACTGGGAGACCTTGAAATATCTGGTATTTATGGTGACTTATAGGAATTCGACACTTTGATTCTCTTGTTTTCTGAAGACCTTCCAGGGGACTGTCGTTAAAACATCCTCGTTGGTCGGAAAATTTTTCACTCTCGAAAAAAGTAGATGAGCATAAATTTAAAGCTGGGAATTTAGTGATAGGCAAAGTCCACACAATAAACCACTGTTTTACATAATTGTTACAGCTTGTAAATAAAAACAAGTATATATGCATATCGTATGGAATATATACCACACTAGCTGAAAACCCGCGCTTCGCTACGGAGTACATTCAAATTAAATACAACGGTCAACGTATGCAATTTATGCCAAAAGATAAATATATATATTTATAATAAATGCGATGATCAATGTATACAATTGGTGTAATATATATATATATATATATATATATAAATCGTAAGGGATATGCTTTTTTTTTTATAATATCCAATCGTCTGCTGCATTAGAAAGAGAAAAATTAATCTTCAAAAATTCACCAAAAATCAGGAAATGGAGGTAAAAATTCGAAAAAAATTTCATTTTGAAGAAATTTTTATGATCTTTCTCGTGATATAAATTTTATAACCCTCAATGTATTATTTTAAATGCAAACGTAAAAAAAGTTTAACAAACAGCTTAAAAATTTAATTTAAAAAAATCTAAGATGAATTTTTGAAAAATCTTTCTTAGTGCACCCCTACACTATTAGAAGAATCGCCATGCAAAATTTCAGCCCTTTAGGTCCAGCGGTTTGGTCTGTGCGTTGTATGTCAGTCAGTCAGTGAATGAATTTGTCAGTTACGGAACTGTTTTATATATATAGATAAGAAATAGATTAAAGAGAATACCAGTAATAGCACTAAAGCTACTTGCAGCCAGGAACAAATAACATGAAAAGAAAAGTATGAAAGAGGTTTTAGACAGTATCTCTTCGTCAGCGGTGTCAATACTGTCTAAAAACCAACGGATTGTTTCCGATGAGTATGATCTATACAATAAACACACTCAGACACAGTACAATCCATGAAAAACAGAAGAATTGATTAAATATTGAATTAAGAGTTACTTAACCAAAGAACACCAAGCCTGGCGCTAGACAGAGTGGAAGTTAAGAACATGTAACCGCAAGATGACTGACGTCACAACACTTGCAACCCTTGAGATTATGGATACTCAGTTACTGACTTACTATGGTTACTGTATTTTAGGACTATTAAACCATTATTAATTTAGTTTTTTATTCTTATTGCTACGAGTTATTTTTATTCTTATTTTTATTTTTAATTATGATTTTTATTTTATTTTTTATTTATATATATACAGTGGAATCTCGATCGATCGTTTTCGAATCCATCGTTTTTCCGTATGTGTCGATCATTTTTTATCCAGTCCCAACGATCTTATTGCTTTGTTATGTTTCCGCATCTATCGTTTTCCCGCATTTATCGTTCATTTCAATCGGTCCCTTGAAAAACGATAGATCGAGATTCCACTGTATATATATATATATATATATATATATATATATATATATATATATATTATATAAACCCCTAAATGGCCGTTCTTACAAAGGGGGTATGAAAATTTCCGTTCTAACGAGGGAATCGGAAAAATGGGCCCCGTAAGCTAAACGTTAAGCAATAGGTCCCGGTCTAATTCGCCCTCGTGTAGCAAAAACTGACCGTAGCGCTCCACACCAAGCCAAAATAATTCTAATCAAAGCGTTATACAATTATACAACTCCGGGTGCAACATGAGTTCTGGGAACAAGAGCCATTAGACCCAACCCCATCGACGATACTGTGAAAGGTGACTAATCAGTTCTTTTTTTCTCAGAAATTATCGATTTTTATTACCCCTAATTATTTCGCGGAGTTCCGCCCTGAAACTCCGATTTTTTTTTC
Source organism: Dolomedes plantarius (assembly GCA_907164885.2). NCBI lineage: Eukaryota > Metazoa > Arthropoda > Arachnida > Araneae > Dolomedidae > Dolomedes > Dolomedes plantarius. Next base: position 125,490,791 of record OU015499.1, on the reverse strand, counting down.
TTTTCTTTCTGGACTCTATATATGTATATACCCGACATCCCTTCGCAGAACGACGTCAAGTATCGCGGCGTGTCCAAACAAACGTCTCTTTCGCATGACTCCGCGGTCCCTTCTCGCCCGGGTATCGGAATGCCGGAGTATATCGCCCGGTCGCGTATCGATTTCTGCGGGCGAGGCGTTAATTAAATACGTCCCAAGTTAGAAACGAAATTCCGACCGGCAACTCACTCTTGCCGTGTCAACAGCCTCTCTCTCGCTCTCGCGTGTGTGTGTGCGTGTGTATACGCGCAAATCGGAAAGGGGGAAGGTTTCGTGGCCCTTGGTAACCGCTCGCCCACCCGAAATCGTTCCCGAGTGGAAGGGGAGGGGGGGGGATAGGTGTCCCGCAAAGGGTAATTTTCAGACAATAGTGCTTTACAGACACCGGCCTCTGTACCTGCCTGCATTTTGGAATGAATGGGCAATAGTATATGCACATACACTGATATAATTAATATATATATATATATATATATATATATATATATATATATATATATATATATATATATATATATATATATATATATATATATATATATATATATATATATATATATATATATATATATGTGTGTGTGTATATATTAGCATTATTGCCCGGCGTTGCTCGGGTAGATATATAGATATAAAATTGTTCATGCATTCCATAAAAAAATACTAAGCTGTACCCCCCGCTCTTCATGTTCATCTGGGCAGACAGAATGCGCTTAGCGCGTTTCTACTGAAATGATTATACCCAGTATTCTTTTGAAGGAAAGCATGAAAAATTTTAGATCTGTATATCTACCCGGGCAATCATTCTTTAAAAATAATTTCAATAATTTTCTTATGCCTTAATATAACTAATTTAGTAATAGTTCGGAATGAAAGTTATGTGTCGTTATGTTTCTCTGTTTAAAGAGCTTTTCCTCCTACTGCTTAAAAAACCCCAAAACTCTAAAAGATTTATCTTATATAATTTCACGGAGTGAGTAATTCAAATACATATCGTATGTTAACTCTGTTTCGCGAACTTAGGGGAAAAAACCTGTAGAACTCTTAAACTTCTTCCCATTTTATGATCCTCAAACAGTTAATATATTTAGATCAACAGAAGGCTTCCAAAAACTTAATTTTTCTTTTTTTTCTTCCTTTTTTTTCCAAATTTTATTAAGTTCTATTAGTTTGAACGTCATTGTCTAAAATTGTCTAAAGCAGCGGTTCTCAACCTTTTTAGACTCACGTTTCCACTAAACATAAGAAAAAAAAACACCTCGTCCCCCCCCCCGATATCTCTAGGCCAACTCTCAAACCAACCCAGATCACCCCTCAGAATAAACCGCTTTTCCCCCGCGTATCGAATCTGAAGGGTTGTGGTTAAGGGGCTGTATCCACATTTAAAAGGTGCACTTAGGGGCACAAAAATCATTAAAAAATTAATTTAAAAAAAACTAATTGAGCCCCAAATTTCGTTTTTCCTGATTTAAGTTTCTAGGGTCCAAAACATTAACTGTGCCGAATTTGGTCCCGGTGGGTGAAAAAGTATATGATTCTATAGCGGACAAACAAACAGACAAGCTCTTTTATATATATATAGATGTATATGTATATGTACATGTATATATGTGTATATATATATATATATATATATATATATATATATATATATATATATATATATATATATATATATATATATATATATATATATATATAAGACACAGTTGGAAGTGAAAAACCAGTATATGCTCAGAACCACAAGAGCCAGGAAATAAAAACATGAAAAGATAAGTGAAAAAAAGGTTTTAGTCAGCATCTTGTCATCAGCGGTGCCGATACTGTCTAAAAACCAATGGATTGTTTCTAATAAGTATGATCTGAGCAATAAACATACTCAGACACCGTACAATCCATAAGAAACAGTATAATATATACAGTGGAATCTCGATCGATCGTTTTCCGAATCATCGTTTTCCCGTAAGTATCATTTATTTCACCACGTCCCGACGATCCTATTGCTTTGTTTTCTTTCCTCATCTATCGTTTTCCCGCATTGATCGTTCAGTTCAATCGGTCCCTTGAAAAACGATAGATCGAGATTCCACTGTGTATATATATATACAGTCGAACCTCCATATATCGAAGTACCAAAATGCCGGAAAAAAATTCGATATATAGAAATTTCGATATATAGAATTGATCTTAGTTTTATCATAATTCTCCTAAAACATTAAAATTGAAGCTATCTTTCGTATACGAATCTCCATTTCCAATTTATATGCGAATCACATTAAATGAAAGTTAACTAAAAAATGAATTAATGTGAAAGATTTATTGAGTACTATATACCTTTAAGAAACAATAATCCAGACAGTAGTTACAGTGATCACAGTTACATTCTTTAAAAAAAAAGCTACGAATATCTTGCTGAACAGCCAGTTTTGCGAAAAGTTCATCAAAGAAATGCTCGCATTTATTCAGTCCATAAAAAACTTTATCAGGGGTCCACGAAGTATTGTTTCAAACGCCAAAAAATGGGAGATTTTATTCTAAAGTGGAATAAAATCTCCCAATATGTCGTGAAAAAAATTTCGATATATAGAGATTTTTTCGATATATAGAAACAGTTTTTCTATGTAATGAACATGGAGATTTGCTAAGAATTCGATATATAGAAAAGTTCGATATAGGGAAGTTCGATATATGGAGGTTCGACTATATATATAACACTTACGTAACTGACTGACTGACTGACATATAACGCACAGACCAAATCGCTGGACCTAAAGGGCTGAAATTTTGCAGGGCGATTCTTCTTATAGTGTAGGGATGCACTAAGAGAGATTTTTGAAAAATTCTTCTTAGATTCTTTTAAAATAAATTTTTAAGCAGTTTTAGTAACTTTTTTTAAGTTTGCATTTAAAATAATAATTTGGGGATTATAAAATTTATATTACGAGAAAGATCATAAAAATTACTTTAAAATGAAATATTTTTCGAATCTTTACCTAAATTTTCTGATTTTTGGGGAATTTTTAAAGATTAATTTTTAGAATTTATTAAATGCTGATCACGTGGTTTCTTTTCTTTTTGTGATACTTTAAATTAATTTTGCGTCACGTGCATAGCAGCGAAATAGACAAAAAAAATTATTTTTTTCTTCTTGCTAATGCGGCAGACGATTGGACATTATCCAAAAAAATATTAAAATACAATAAAAGAAATGTTCCTCAAACTGCACTATATTAACTGTACTATATTCTTTAGAATGTTCTATTAGATTTAATTTCAATATTTTCTTCTACATTATCTATATATATAAAACAGTTCCGTAACTGACTGACTGACTGACTGACTGATTGACTGACTGACAGACAACGCATAGACCAAACCGCTGGACCTAAAGGGCTGAAATTTTGCATGGCGATTCTTCCTATAGTGTAGGGGTGCCTTATAGTATAGCCTTATAGTGTGGCTTATAGTTCCTATAGTGTAGGTAAGAGAGATTTTTGAAAAATTCTTCTTAGATTTTTTTAAAATTAAATTTTTAAGCTGTTTTTGTAACATTCTTTAAAGTTTGCTTTAAAATAATAATCGGAGGGTTATAAAATTTATACCACGAGAAAAATCATAAAAATTCCTTTAAAATGAAATTTTTTTCGAATCTTTACCTGCATTTTCTGATTTTTGGTGAATTTTTAAAGATTAATTTTTAGAATTCAATTTATTAAATGCTGATCACGTGGTTTCTTTTCTTTTTGTAATACTTTGAATTAATTTTGCGTCACGTGCATAACAACGAAATAGACAAAAAATATTTTTTTTTGTCTTGTTAATGCGACAGACAATTGGACATTATCGAAAAAAAACATTAAAATACAGTAAAAGATATGTTTCTCAAACTGTACTATATTAAGTGTACTATATTCTTTATATTAAGTGTACTAAATTATTTATGTCATCCGTAATTTCATTTTTTTGTTGATTTTTCAAATTTTTTATATGTTTTTTCATACAACTACACATTTTCCTAACATTTCATATTACTGAACTCATAATCCCGGGAAATTAAAGAACTGTTATTTTAGTGATTTATCGCATCCTTTATCAAATGAAAATCTTCTCAATAAATAGGAAACTTATTGTAAAAATCTTGTTTTTTAAATATGAATGTCGGAAGAAATCTCTGTATTTATAATCCTAAGAAGAAAAAAGTATTATTTTAGTGATTTATCGCATCCTTTATCAAATAAAAATCATCTGAGCAAACAGAAAACTATTATTTTAAAAATCTTATTTTTTTAAACGTATGTCGAAAGAAATCACTGTATTCATAATCCCAAGAAATTAAAGAAGTGTTTTTTAGTGATTTATCGCATCCTTTATCAGATAAAAATCTTCTTAATAAATAGAAAATTATTGTTTCAAAAATCTTATTTTTTATAAGCGTATGTCGGAAGTTATCACTGTATTCATAATCCTATGAAATTAAAGAAGTGTTATTTTAGTGATTTATCGTATCCTTTATCAAATAAAAATCTTCTTAATAAATAGAAAACTTATCTTAAGAATTGTATTTTTTATAAATATATACCGGAAGAAATCACTGTATTCATAATCCCAAGAAATTAAAGTGGTTTTTTTTGTGATTTGTCGCATTTTTTATATCAAATATAAATCTTCTCATTATATAGAAAACTTATTTTAAAAATAGTATTTTTTATCAATGTATATCGGAAGAAATCACTGTATTCATAATACCAAGAAATAAAGGAAGTGCTTTTTGTGATTTATCGCATCCTGTATCAAATAAAAATCTTCTCAGTAAACAGAAACTATTATTTTAAAAATCTTATTTTTTTGTAAGTGTATGTCGGAAGAAATAACTGTATTGACAATTATATGGAATTAAAGAAGTCTTATTTTAGTGATTTATCGCATCCTTTATCAAATAAAAATCTTCTCAATAAATAGAAAACTATTGTTTCAAAAATCTTATTTTTTTATAAATGTATGTCAGAAGAAATCACTGTATTCATAATCCCAAGAAATTAAAGTAGCATTACATTAGTGATTCATCGCATCCTATGTCAAATAAAAATATTCTCAGTAAACAGAAAACTTATTTTTAAAATCTTGTTTTTTAAATATGAATGTCGGAAGAAGTCACTCCATTAATAATCCCAAGAAAATAAAGAAATGTTATTGTTGTGATTTATCGCATCCTTTATCAAATAAAAATCGTCTCAATAAACAGAAAACTTATTTTTAAAATCTTGTTTTTTTAAATATGAATGTCGGAAGAAGTCACTCCATTCATAATCCCAAGAAAATAAAGAAATGTTATTGTTGTGATTTATCGCATCCTTTATCAAATGAAAATCTTCTCAATAAACAGAAAACTTATTTTTAAAATCTTGTTTTTTTAAATATGAATGTCGGAAGAAGTCACTCCATTCATAATCCCAAGAAAATAAAGAAATGTTATTGTTGTGATTTATCGCATCCTTTATCAAATGAAAATCTTCTCAATAAACAGAAAACTTATTTTTTAAATCTTGTTTTTTTAAATATGAATGTCGGAAGAAGTCACTCCATTCATAATCCCAAGAAAATAAAGAAATGTTATTGTTGTGATTTATCGCATCCTTTATCAAATAAAAATCGTCTCAATAAACAGAAAACTTATTTTTAAAAATCTTGTTTTTTAAATATGAATGTCGGAAGAAGTCACTCCATTCATAATCCCAAGAAAATAAAGAAATGTTATTGTTGTGATTTATCGCATCCTTTATCAAATAAAAATCTTCTCAATCAATAGAAAACTTCCAACTTAAAATCTTGTTTTTTAAATATGAATGTCGGAAGAAATCACTCCATTCATAATCCCAAGAAAATAAAGAAATGTTATTGTTGTGATTTATCGCAACCTTTATCAAATAAAAATCTTCTCAATAAATAGAAAACCTATTTTAAAATTCTTGTTCTTTATATATGTATGCCGGAAACAATTTGGATGCAGTTTTTAATAAATTAAGTTAGGTCTCATTTTGGATAAAGATTTCAGATTTTTTTTTTCTGGACGGATAATCCGCAAACTAAATAATCGAGAATACATTGTGCCTACTCCCTATCAGAAATCCGAAACAAAATCTAATAACTAAAAGCGCTTACGATGCCGGCAGCGGAAGTAACTAAGAAAACCCTCGGACCAAGAAAAATAACTACTAACTATTCTCGTTTTCTAAAAATAGACCACCGACCTTGCGTCTTGGAAGACCCAGTGCGACATGATCTATACCTCCGTTTTTATTATTATTAATGTTCAAAACGTGATTTAACTTTCCTTTTTCTCTCGGCGTGTTCGGCATGGGGGAATAGATCTCGTGTCTTACGCAGGTGTAGCGGTCTGTCTCTCTTACGTAAAAGAGTTGGGGGCCGAACTCTTCTTCTGGTACATGTTTTTTTAAATGTTTGTAATGTGATCTCGGACAATCAAGATCAGGGCCGTATCGTCTTGTCGCCAGTCCCGCGCCTCAAACTCTGGTACTGGTTTCAGAGGTTGCGGAGTTTGATGCAAAATTTTAATATGTAGTTTATATTACAATTCCGCCCTAATACAACACTTAATAATTCTGAAAACTAAGATTTTATGATTTTTTTTCAAGTGACATTCCTTCATTCATATCTATATATATAAAACAGTTCCGTAACTGACTCATTCATTCACTGACTGACTGACTGACTGACATACAACGCACAGACCAAACCGCTGGACCTAAAGGGCTGAAATTTTGCATGGTGATTCTTCTAATAGTGTAGGGGTGAACTAAGAAAGATTTTTCAAAAATTCTTCTTAGATTTTTTAAAATTAAATTTTTAAGCTGTTTTAGTAACTTTTTTTAAGCTTGCCTTTAAAATAATACATTGAGGGTTATAAAATTTATATCACGAGAAAGATCCTAAAAATTCCTTCAAAATGAAATTTTTTTCGAATTTTTACCTCCATTTCCTGATTTTTGGTGAATTTTTAAAGATTAATTTTTAGAATTTAATTTATTAAATGCCGATCACGTGATTTCTTTTTCTGGTACTTTCAATAAATTTATCGTCACGTCCGTAACAACTAAATAGACAAAAAAACATTTTTTCTTTCTAATGCAGCAGACGATTGGATATTATCCAAAAAAAATAAATATTCCTTATGATTTTTTTATAAATATATATATATAAATATTTTTTACATCAATTGTATATATTGATCGTCTCATTTATTATAAATATATATATTTATTTTTTTTGACATTAATTGCATACATTTACCATTGTATTTAATTTGAATGTACTCCGCAGCGAAGCGAGGGTTTTCAGCTAGTCTATCTATCTATATAAAACAGTTCCGTAACTGACTCATTCATTCACTGACTGACTGACATACAACGCACAGACCAAACCGCTGGACCTAAAGGGCTGAAATTTTGCATGGCGATTCTTCTAATAGTGTAGGGGTGCACTAAGAAAGATTTTTCAAAAATTCTTCTTAGATTTTTTTAAATTAAATTTTTAAGCTGTTTTTTAAACTTTTTTTACGTTTGCATTTAAAATAATACATTGAGGGTTATAAAATTTATATCACGAGAAAGATCATAAAAATTCCTTCAAAAATGAAATTTTTTTCGAATTTTTACCTCCATTTCTTGATTATTGGTGAATTTTTATAGATTAATTTTTAGAATTTGATTTATTAAATGCTGATCACGTGATTTCTTTTTCTGGTACTTTAAATAAATTTATCGTCACGTGAAAAAAAAAAAAAAAAAAAAAAAAAATTTCTTGCTACTGCGGCAGACGATTGTACTTTATTTTGTCTATAGAAATATCCCTTACGATTTTTTTTATAAATGTTTTTTTTACATCAATTGTATACATTGATCGTCGTATTTATTATAAATATATATATATATTTTTTTTTTTGGAATTAATTGCATACATTGACCATTGTATTTAATTTCAATGTACTCCGTAGCGAAGCGCGGGTTTTCAGCTAGTATACATATAAAACAGTTCCATCACTGACTGACATATAATGCATAGACCAATCCGCTGGCCCTATAGGGCTGAAATTTTGCATGGCGATTCTTCTTATAGTGTACGGGTGCACTAGGAAAGATTTTTGAAAAACTCTTCTTAGATTTTTTTAAATTAAATTTTTAAGCTGTTTTTGTAACATTCTTTAAAGTTTGCATTTAAAATCATAATCCGAGGGTTATAAAATTTATATTACGAGAAAGGTCATAAAATTTCCTTTAAAATGAAATCTTTTTCTAATCGTTACCTCCATTTTCTGATTTTTGTTGAATTTTTAAAGATTCCTTTTTAGAATTTAGTTTATTAAATGCTGATCACGAGGTTTCTTTTCTGTTTGTGATACTTTAAACTAATTTTGCGTCACGTGCATAACAACAAAATAGACAAAAAAATACATTTTTTTTCCTTGCTAATGAGGCAGACGATTGCAGATTATCCAAAAAAATATTAAAATACAGTAAAAGAAATGTTCCTCAAACTGTACTATATTAACTGTACCATATTCTTTAGTATGTTCTATTAAATTTAATTTCAATATTTTCTTCTACATTATTTTGTCTATAAAAATATCCGTTACAATTTTTTTTATAAATATATTTTTCGTTTTTTTACATCAATTGCATGCATTGATCGTTGCATTTACTATATATAAATATATATATTTGGCATTAATAGCATACATTGACCGTTGAATTTAATTTGAATGCACACCGTAGCGAAGCACGGGTATTCAGCTAGTATATATATATATATATATATATATATATATATATATATATATATATATATATATATATATATATATATATATATACATATATATATATATATATATATACATATATACATATATATATATATATATATATACATATACATGTATGTATATGAGTATTATACAATTACCGCGGTGTTTATATTAAGGCGATTAAATTAAGGCGGTAAGTAATTGTTCCAAAAAAAGTGGCCGTTTTGAGGGGTGGCCGTTGAAAAGAGGTTTCTTCCACAACATTGGCTCTATGGCTGAGTCTTTAATTGGTCCTGTACATACTATTGCTATTGAGAGGAGTAGCCGGCTAGAGGTTCACTGTATATATATATATATATATATATATATATATATATATATATATATATATATATATATATATATATATATACAAAGACAGAGAGGGACTTGATGTTTCGCTATAAGTCACATATAAAATAGCTCATTCATAAGCCAGACAGTCATTCAGTCTCACAACAGGGAGAACGTTAATGGCCGCCCATTTATAATTTCTTTTCACTTCCTTGAGACACTTAAACAGAATTAGGGAGCACAAGTGACGGTTTATCGGTTCCATAAAAGCCGGTCGAGTAATTAACTGTATCGTGTTCCTCTCGGCGGGAGATTTTTAAATTGTGATTAAATTAATAAATAAAATGAGAGCCGAGGCATCAAGGTGCTTTTTCTCCGCAAGGGAGAAAACATTTTATGGCACAATTAAGGCAACATAAATTAAAGCCTAAACGCGCCTTAATCTGAAACGTCTTTTGTGTCGGCGATAAATTACTTTACGCAAACAGGAAGAAAGCCTTCGTAAAGAACGTTGCATTCTTAATATAGGTACTTTGAGCTGAAATATGATAACTAAAATTATGGGTGCATTATATATATATATATATATATATATATATATATATATATATATATATATATATATATATATATATATATATATATATATATATATATATGTATGTATATGTATGTATATATATATATATGTATGTATATATATATATACATACATATACATATATATATATACATACATATACATATATATATATATATACATACATATACATATATATATACATACATATACATATATATATATACATACATATACATATACATATATATATATATATACATACATATACATATACATATATATATATAGATGGATAGATAGATAGATAGATAGATAGATAGATAGATAGATAGTCATAGATATAGATATGGATGTGTGTATATATATACATACATATACATATACATATATATATATAGATGGATAGATAGATAGATAGATAGATAGATAGATAGTTATAGATATAGATATGGATGTGTGTATATATATACATATATGCATATATATATATATATATATTTATATATATATATATATATATATATACCTTCTATGTATACCTTCTATCCTAATAATAGCCCAGTTCTGTCCCTCTATCTAGAACGCTTCCGGAGCGACCGCTTCAAAAATATATCAGCCTATGGCATCCATTTTGTTTTATGAGTTAGGCTTAACAAGTTAACAGTAAAGTTAAAAAAGATTATTTGCTATCTAAATCCAAATAATTTATTAGAAACAACGTAATATAGACACAAAGCAACTTTATTTCGATTTTTAGGCGGTTGTAGTAAACGGTTATGACAATATCAAAACAGCTCGCGAACGTTTAAAACCGTTCTCAGCATAAAATATCCTGTCATTGTAACGCATTTTCGTTGGGATATTTATATTCATTAGAGAATTTTCTCTTTTCCGCCACCTTTCGAGTTATCATAGTGTTTCATTTAAATTAATAAGAAGTATTCTATTTATATACTCAGAACTTGAAAATGTAAACACGAGAGAGTCATTCATTCATCGTGATTCATTCATCGACGTTAATTCAAGAAAAATTGAATCAGAGAATCTTTTTCACGGTAAAACAGTTTTTCATTATATTATTCTTTTAATATCTTTATTTATATTTTAACCATATAATATATATATTTTAACCAGATATTTCAATAATGTCAAATTTAGTATTTTCGGAAAGTTGCAACCTCGACGCATGCGTAGTGATATGTAAAAACCCGTACTTCGCTACGGAGTACATTCAAATTAAATACAATGGTCAATGTATGCAATTAATGCAAAAAAAAAATTATAAAAATCGTAACGGATATTTTTATAGACAAAATAATATAGAAGAATTGGATAATGTCCAATCGTCTGCCGCATTAGAAACTAAAAAAAATATATTTATTTTGTCAATTTATATCGTTGTTATGTATGTGACGATAAATTAATTTAAAGCATCAAAAAGAAAAGAAACCACGTGATCTGCATTTAATAAATTAAATTCTAAACATTAATCTTTAAAAATTCACCAAAAATCAGAAAATAGAGGTAAAGATTAGACAAGATTTCGTTTTAAAGGAATTTTTATGATCTTTCTCGTGATATAAATTTTATTACCCTGCGATTATTATTTTAAATTTTAAATAATTAAAATGTGTATAATTTAAAAAAAAAGAAATTAGAGAAGCTCTTAAGTGTACAAATAATATGGACTTTGCAGATGTAAATTGATAAAAATTAAAATTAACACGTCATTTTTCACGGGCTAACAACAAGTATATATATATATATATATATATATATATATATATATATATATATATACTCAGTGGAATCTCGATCTATCGTTTTTCAAGGGACCGACTGAAATGAACGATAAATGCGGGAAAACGATAGATGCGGAAACATAACAAAGCAATGTGATCGTTGGGACTGGATAAAATGAACTACACATACGGAAAAACGATGGGTCCGAAAACGATCGATCGAGATTCCACTGTATATATATGTGTGTGTGTGTGTGTGTAAGTAACGATAACGCCCCACCATTATTACTTGTCACGTATTCTAAATTATCCACTCAATAAAACACAGCCCCTATTCCAAGCTGCGACTTAGAAGTAAATTAATTGACTAACTAGACTGTCCCTTAATGCACGCGCTGAGAGTCATGCGACTATGATTCAGGATGATTCAGAGAACCTCGCGCCTTTGCATCGCAAGTTCGGAATACCGGGAGTATTCGTCACAGATGACTTATGGCTCACATGGTCAAGTCGGATGTTCGACTCTAACCAATTACAGAAATCTAAACGCCTAGCGCCCAAATAGTATAAAAACGTTCAGCAGCGATTTTCGCGCCCTTCCCTGCGCTCTCTTCTGGTTTACTTGCTGTTCTCTCGGCCTTCTGCCCACTGTCCGCGTCCTGTTTCTGCTACTGTCCTACGATGTAAAGCCTGTATTCTCAAGCTCCGGCAGGTCCGGCTGCCGGTATTGTTTGCTTATGCCCTGCTTTAAAGTTACCGGTGCTTTGCTGAAGTGTCTCCTGAATAATATCTTTTTATCCGGAATAAATAATGTGCCTCTCATCTCTGTTGTGCATGCTCTTCAATGGCTCTCCAGAAATAGTGTTCTTTCCTCAAGTGTGTATATGTGCTCCTCATATGCGTGAAACCATCTCCTGTAAATGTCTTTTACGTTATTACATACATATATATATATATATATATATATATATATATATATATATATATATATATACATATATATACTAGCTGAAAACCCGTACTTCGCTACAGAGTACATTCAAATTAAATACAACGGTCAATGTATGCAATTAATGCAAAAAATATGTATAAATATATTTATAATAAATACAACGATCAATGTATGCAATTGATGTAAAAAAAACGAAAAAATATATTGATAAAAAAATCGTAACGGATATTTTTATGGACAAAATAACGTAGAAGAAAATATTGAAATTAAATCTAATAGAACATACTAAAGAATATAGTATAGTTAATATAATACAGTTTCAGGAACATTTCTTTTACTGTATGTTAATATTTTTTTGGATAATGTCCAATCGTCTGCCACAGTAGCAAGAAAAAAAAAATTTTTTTTTGTCTATTTCGTTGTTATGCACGTGACGCAAAATTAAAAGAAAAGAAACCACGTGATCAGCATTTAATAAATTAAATTCTAAAATTTAATCTTTAAAAATTCATCGAAAATCAAAAAATGGAGGTAAAGAATCGAAATAGATTTCATTTTAAAGGAATTTTTATGATCTTCCTCGTGATATAAATTTTATAACCCCCGGATTATTATTTTAAATGCAAACTTTAAAGAATATTACAAAAACAGCTTAAAAATTTAATTGTAAAAAATCTAAGAAGAATTTTTCAAAAATCTCTCTTAGTGCACCCCTACACTATAAGAAGTATCGCCATGCAAAATTTCAGCCCTCTATGTCCAGCAGTTTGGTCTGTTAGTCAGTCAGTCAGTTACGGAACTGTTATATATATACAGTGGAATCTCGATCTATCGTTTTTCAAGGAACCGATTGAAATGAACCATAAATGCGGGACACATAACAAAGCAGTATGATCATTGGGACTGGATAAAATGAACGACACATACGGAAAAACGATGGATCCGAAAACGATCGATCGAGATTCCATTGTAAATACAGTGGACGCTCGTTAATTCGAACTCGAAGGTTCTCAGAAAAAAGTTCGAATTATCCGAAGTTCGAATTATCCGATGTTAAGAGAAAATATATAACTTTAAATGTGTATCACTGAAGAAGAAACTCTCCTAGTATGTATAACCCCAGAAAATATATTATACTATGTTATCTAAAGTCAAACATTTTAAAAAGCAATACAGACTTACCTTAATCATAAAATGAAGCAGAAGATATGCAGTATAAAATAAACTTTTATTAAAAATATGAATTACACATTGGGGAAAAACTGTAAAATGGATGTTTGGTTCAGTTTATGATGCCTACATTGTTCAGCCAGCTTCTCGATTTGAAGTAAACATTTCAATTCATTTTCAGAGGAAGGTTCCATCTGAATAAATGCTTTCAGAGTTTTAATAGAGTCCATTATGGTTTTGTCCATTATGGCCGCATAAAAATATCTTTCGGCAGGAAAGTAGAGAAAAGCCCTGGCAGTTTCCTACCGAAATTAGTGCATACGTCTTCGTTTACATCAGAGCTTTGGCCACATACAGTTTGATAAGAAATATTTTGCCTTGACTTAAATCGAGAAAGTCATCCATCACTGCATTTAAAATCTTCAATACCCATTCGACTTGCCAATTCATAAGCCTTCGTCAGCACTAGGGATCCATTTATCGGAAAATTTCGAGATCTAACATCCTGGAACCATAGCAGTACAGCTTTTTCTAGAACTTCTTGGGACGCATTTCCCATGCGTTTCCTTCCTCTAGCAAATTTTGATTTTTCCCATGAATCTAACATTGACTCCTTGTTTTTCAAATTAGTTGACAAGGCATTTTTTTTAATTCCATAGTCAGCTGCTAACTTTGTTTTACATTCGCCATTCTCTACTTTCTTTAAAATTTCTACCTTTGTCTCCAAAGTTAGGGTTTTGTACTTTCCACGTGTAGACATCCTGAATTTTTACACGTCCACACCACACAATGAGGAAGAAAAACTAGGCCACATTAACTTGTCTGCACTGCAGTTATAACTAACGCAGCTCCCTAGAATCTGTGGTAAAGACTAGTTTTTCTGAAATTCTAAGAAAATCGATCCAAATAAAGGAAAATTGCTTTTTCCGTTTAGCACTAATAAGAAGGACAATAGCTACTAACGTTTAGCGGACATGCAATAGTCTAGGAATGCAGGCATGTGCCTCTTTACACAGAAAAGAAATTTTGACACACAAAATAAGAAATACAGTGTGTATTTTCTCCATTAAACGAGGAAAAAGAATTCTTTTTTGTCAAATTTTTAGTTCGAATTAACCGAAGTGATAAAAATTTAGTTCGAATTAATGAGATATTTTTAACATTAACTCCAATACAAGTTTTTTGGGGTTATATATATATATATATATATATGTATGTATGTATGTATGTATGTATGTATGTATGTATGTGTGTGTGTGTGTGTGTGTGTATGTATATATATATATATA
>OU015499.1:125225865-125468365 GCA_907164885.2 Dolomedes plantarius | reverse complement strand
TCTTAAGATTTAAATCAACGTTTATCATTTTGTTTACAGTGGACACCGAGCATTTTAATGATTTTGCCACTGTCCTTCGACTAGGGGGATTTTCTTTTAACATTAAACAACGTACCTTTGCAATAGTCGAAGATGTCCTTTTTTTCCTTGGATACTTGTTTGGAATTTTCGTCCCACTTGAGGCTCCAATTTGACTTTTTTTTTTCCTTTCTTGTTGACGATATTACCTATCGACGCCTTAGATATCACAAAACCATGACTCTCACGTCGTTTTTGGATAACGGAGTATGCATATTTCTGTTTGGAAAGAGCATAAATGTAGCCTTCGAACCACTGCTTTGTTAAAAACGCCATTTTGAATAAAAACAAAACGTTCAAGCCGTAGACGATAATTTTGACTTTTAAAAACATAGTACAATTGCAATTATTTCTTTTGCAGCAAACGATTCTTTATTACCGCTTACCAAAATCGTCTAAAAAATGTGCGAACAGCCTTTGTATATAAGAAATAAACATCTCATTTTAAATTTAAACTCATTTAGCATTAGGTCTACGATTATACTATTTTAGGCTATAAAAAAAATACGCCGGCCTTTTTTGGGGGAAGGAGCCGCCATTGAATGGAAATAAATTAATTTTACTTTTAATTGTTGCTCTCTGTTTTGATACAGAAAAATCTGTAATCTTCTGCTAACGTGATGCCGATTTCAAAAACATTTTATGAATTTCTTTGTCCAATACATCAAATGACTCCAACACTCTTTCTTCCACTGTTTGTTTACACAAAAACTTATTAATTACACGCATGGCTGCTGTAGCATCTGAGATGGTGGGGATTTCGTCATTCATGTGATCCTCTTCATCGGCATGAGATGCAGAATCGTCGATTTCAGAATAATTCATTTTAATTTCTTCCACAATATCGTCATCAGTCGGATTTTCACATGTAATGACTTCATCATCACATGTTTAGAACATATCAAAATCTGAGCAATTTCAAGCATGTCACAATCTGAGAATGATGAAATTTTCTGCTTTTCTATCCACATTGCGATAGGTAAATCTTCATCATCTTCTTCTTCAGCATTCTTGAAAAGTTTTTAAAAATAATTTCAGTAGTCGACTGAAAAAAAGGTTCTTTGTAGCCGATTCTTAAGATTTTCGGAGGTTCGCTATAAAAAGATAAATTAGCATTAATTTCAATAGGAAAACGGCGGGACCAAAATTTTCGATCGTTATATCCAGTAGTCTATATATATCAAACAGTTCCGTAACTGACTCATTGATTCACTGACTGACTGACTGACTGACATACAACGCACAGACCAAACCGCTGGACCTAAAGGGCTGAAATTTTGCATGGCGATTCTTCTAATAGTGGCGATAAATTTTTAAACTTTTTTTACGTTTACATTTAAAATAATGCATTGAGGGTTATAAAATTTATATCACGAGAAAGATCATAAAAATTCCTTCAAAATGAAATTTTTTTCGAATTTTTACCTCCATTTCCTGATTTTTGGTGAATTTTTAAAGATTAATTTTTAGAATTTAATTTATTAAATGCTGATCACGTGATTTCTTTTTCTGGTACTTTCAATAAATTTATCGTCACGTGCGTAACAACTAAATAGACAAAAAAAATATTTTTTTCTCTTTCTAATGCAGCAGACGATTGGATATTATCCAAAAAAATGCATATCCCTTACGATTTTTTTATAAATATATATATAGAGATAGATAGATAGATATATATTTTACATCAATTGTATACATTGATCATCGCATTTATTATAAATATAGATATTTATTTTTTGGCATAAACTGCATACGTTGACCGTTGTATTTAATTTGAATGTACTCCCCAGCGAAGCGCGGATTTTCAGCTAGTTCGTTATATACCGGGTTCGCTACAACGGGATTCGACTGTAGTATGAAGGAAATTAAAATATATTCAGTTGAATAGAATGTAAGGTCTCGGAAGTAAGCACTCAATTGTGCAAAAAAATTATAAAAAATTCCCTCTAGTTTAAAATGTTATGAAATGTTTACCAAAATTATATTTGTTTTCATGATTTTATATCACACTCGCTTAATACTTCGTACTTCGCTACGGAGTACATTCAAATTAAATCCAAAGGTCAATGTATGCAATTTATGCCAAAATATATATATATATATATATATATATATATATATATATATATATATATATATATTTATTTATTTATTTATTTATTTATTTATTTATTTATTTATTTATAAAAAATCGCAACAGATATTTTTATAGACAAAATAATGAAGAAGAACATTTTCAAATTAAATCTAATAGAATATACTAAAGAATAAAGTGCAGTTAATATACTACAGTTGGAGGAACCTATCATCTTTTACTGTATTTTAATATTTTTTTGGATAATGTTCAATCGTCTGCCGCATTAGCAAGAAAAAAAATAGTTTTTTTGTCTATTTCCTTGTTATGCAGGTGACGCAAAATTAGTTTAAAGTATCACAAAAAGAAAAGAAACCACGTGATAAGCATTTAATGAATTAAATTCTAAAAATAAATCTTTAAAAATTCCTCAAAAATCAGAAAATGGAGGTAAAGATTCGGAAAAGATTTCATTTTAAAGAATTTTTATGATCTTTCTCTTGTTATAAAATCTATAATCCTCAGATTATTTTTTTAAATGCAAACTTTAAAGAATGTTCCAAAAACAGCTTAAAAATTTAATTTTAAAAACTGTAAGAAGAATTTTTCAAAAATCTTTATTTGTGCACCCCTGCACTATAAGAAGAATCGCCATGCAAAATTTCAGCCCTTTAGGTCCAGCGGTTTGGTCAGTGCGTTATCTGTCACTCAATCTGTCAGTCAGTTACGGAACTGTTTTATACATATAGATTTGAACTAAAAAAATAAGTATTGAAACAGCAAAGTATATATTTGAAAAAAAAAGTGCTACGAATGTTGGAAGATACCTTAAAAGACAACAGACGCCACGGAGAGATGAATAATAATCTATATACAGTGGCTCCCAAAAGTGTTCGTACACTTACGAATTTCAATGAAATAGGGGTCTATCCATTAATTAAAATGAATATTTCAGAATTGGTATTTAATAATAACATCTATAACCTATTCTTAGCAAAACTACATGAAATATTTTGAAAACATAGTAAAAGTTTATTTTTAAAAAACCATTAATCAAAAAGTAACAAAAAATTTATCTCACAAAAGTCATCGTACACTTGTAAAAAATCTCTACATATTAGTAAATATTCTAATTTTTCGTTAAATTAATATTTAGTAGGATATCCTTTAGCATCCACAACAGCTTTTAAACGTCTGGGAATAGATTGCTTTAGTTCTTTTGTAATTTTTGCATCAATGTTCATCCATTCTTCCATCGTAATTGTTTTTAGTTCGCTTTTCGTGTGAATGTCGTGTTTTCGTACTCGAACCTCCAGTTCTCTCCAAATATGTTCTATTGGGTTTAAATCTGGCGATTGAGGTGGTGTTTTCAAAACTTGTGGACAATTATAGAGACACCAGATGCGAACGTTGAGAGCCGTGTGCTTAGGATCGTTATCTTGATAAAAAACAAAGTTGTTTCCAATACCCAAATTTTGAGCTGATAATTTAAAATTGTCTCTTAAAATATTTATAAAAACAGCATGATTCATTATGCCATCAATAAATACCAAATTTCCTAGTCCTGATGCTGACATGCACCCCCACACAAGGATACCTCCACCGGCATGCTTAACTGTTCCTACTAAGTTCTTGGGATTAAGTTCCTCGTTTTTTCTTCTCCATACAATTATACGCCCATCAGTACCAAAAATGCTCATCGGCAAATAAGACATTATTCCAATAGGTTTGGGGCTTATTTATCATTGATAGTGCGAAGGGAAGCCTAAACTTTCTGTTTTTCTCACTCACAAAAACTTTTCTATGGTCAGAACGCCCATGTAATCCAGCTGTTCTGAGAACTCGTCAAAAAATTTCAGGGGAAATTGAAGTAGAAAATGTTTCATTGAATTCTGCAGAAACTTTTACAGCACTCAAACGTGAATTTTTCACAAATTTTCTAATTATAAATCTTTGATCACGTTTTGTTAACTTTGCCGGACGGCCTTTTCTTAACTTGTTTTCGATCCGATTTTCTTCTTTAAAGCGTTTTTTCACATACTGCACAGTAGAAAGGAATAAATTAAGTAATTTAGCAATATTCCGAACTGATTTACCACTACTATGATGAAAAATATTCAATTTTCGAATGCTGTTTGTTGTTTCTTTACGACTACGAGCCATTTTTAAATAATAAATAGAAAATTACGAAGTAGGCAAGCAAAAATTAAAGCTAAACGATATTTTACATGCCACCATAATTCAAAAATAAAAATAAAGCGCAAGATGATAATTTTAATTATGAATTTTTCCGAAAATTTTTCAGTGTACGATGGCTTTTGTGAGATAAAGTTTTTGTTACTTTTTGATTACTGGTTTCTTAAAAATAAAGTTTTACTATGTTTTCAAAATATTTCATGTAGTTTTGTTAAGAATAGATTATAGATCTTATTATTAAATACCCATTCTGAAATATTCATTTTAATTGATGGATAGACCCCTATTTCATTGAAAATCGTAAGTGTACGAACACTTTTGGGAGCCACTGTATATAAAACAGTTCCGTAACTGACTCATTCATTCACTGACTGACTGACTGACATACAACGCACAGACCAAACCGCTGGATCTAAAGGGCTGAAATTTTGCATGGCGATTCTTCTAATAGTGTAGGGGTGCACTAAGAAAGATTTTTCAAAAATTCTTCTTAGATTTTTTTAAATTAAATTTTTAAGCTGTTTTTTAAACTTTTTTTACGTTTGCATTTAAAATAATACATTGAGGGTTATAAAATTTATATCACGAGAAAGATCATAAAAATTCCTTCAAAATGAAATCTTTTTCGAACCTTTACCTTGATTTTCTGATTTTTGGTGAATTTTTAAAGATTAATTTTTAGAATTTAATTTATTAAATATTGATCGCGTTATTTCTTTTTCTGGTACTTTAAATAAATTTATCGTCACGTGCATAACAACTAAATAGACAAAAATGATATTCTTTTTCTTTCTAATGAAGCAGATGATTGGATATTATCCAAAAAAAATAAATATCCATTACGATTTTTTTATAGATATATATATATATATATATTTTTTACATCAATTGTATACATTGATCGTCGCATTTATTATAAATATATACATATATATATATTGGCATTAATTGCATACATTGACCGTTGTATTTAATTTGAATGTACTCCGTAGCGAAGCGCTGGTTTTCAGCTAGTATCTGCATAAAAGAGGTTAAATTAAATTATAACTAGTGTATAGACCAGAGGTGGGGAACCTTTTTACCATTAGGGCCACATGTAAATTAGGTAGTAATATAGGAGGCCGCATAAGTTGATGTACCTATAATTGTGACTTTTATGAAATTTTTATAGTTAGGTATAATTTGAACAATTTGGTGCATTATATAGAAAAATAACAAAAAATAAAGAATTAAGTCCTTTTTTGTTTATTATTTGACTTAAAATGTTACAGTACAAAATATTTTTGTATTCACATAAGGGCAAAAACTTGTTATAACATTAATCATTAATTATTATTTTTTTTATAAAATTATTTGATTCATAGATACCACAGTAAATTTTTATATTTCACTGTTGGTATTTTTATTTATGTAAGCACACACACACACACACACACATATATATATATATATACTAGCTGAAAACCCGCGCTTCGCTACGGAGTACATTCAAATTAAATACAACGGTAAATGTATGCAATTAATGCCAAAATAAATAAATATATATATTTATAATAAATGAGACGATCAATATATACAATTGATGTAAAAAAATATTTATATATATACATTTATAAAAAAATCATAAGGAATATTTATTTATTTTTTTTGTATAATATCCAATCGTCTGCTGCATTAGAAAGAAAAAATGTTTTTTTTGTCTATTTAGTTGTTACGCACGTGACGATAAATTTATTGAAAGTACCAGAAAAAGAAATCACGTGATCAGCATTTAATAAATTAAATTCTAAAAATTAATCTTTAAAAATTCACCAAAAATCAGGAAATGGAGGTAAAATTCGAAAATATTTCATTTTGAAGGAATTTTTATGATCTTTCTCGTGATATAAATTTTATAACCCTCAATGTATTATTTTAAATGCAAACGTAAAAAAGTTTAAAAAACAGCTTAAAAATTTAATTTTAAAAAATCTAAGAAGAATTTTTGAAAAATCTTTCTTAGTGCACCCCTACACTATTAGAAGAATCGCCATGCAAAATTTCAGCCCTTTAGGTCCAGCGGTTTGGTCTGTGCGTTGTATGTCAGTCAGTCAGTCAGTGAGTGAATGAATGAGTCAGTTACGGAACTGTTTTATATATATATATATATATATATATATATATATATATATATATATATATATATATATATATATATATATATATATATATATATTTAAATTTTAATAAACAATTACATATTTAAATACCACTTCAAATAAAAGTACAGTTGTCTCTCTGTTTAACGACTTTCAAGGGACCGTGAAAATCGTCCTTAAGTAGAGATCGCCCTTAAACAGAATTTGTGAAAATATGACATTTCCCATAACGTCGGAGGGGCCAGGACTGGGAAATATCCTCTTTAAATAGAGATCGTCGTTAAGATGAGCGTCGTTAAACAGAGAGCCAACTGTATTTTTAAATAATTTTAACATTATAAATAAATACAATAGAAAAAAAAATATTATTAAATTATAAATAACTGACATAGCAACAATTCCTAAAATAATTTTAAAATCGGATGGAAAATTTAAGCAAGTGGAATATTTGCATTTGTTTCTTGCTTGAAAGTAATTGAATATTTGGATCAAGCTTCGTAACGCGAAGCCTGCGTACATACATTCATGCCGTTCTTAATTTGATACCATTGATTTGCAAAATGTTGTAATCTATAAAATTAAATATTAATTAATACAAGAGCTAGCTTTTATGAAGGCCGCACAAGAAGATCACGCAGGCCGCATGAGGCCTTAAGGCCGCGCGTTCCCCACCTTTGGTATAGTACAGCTTATAAATAGTGATAAATTACGATACTGGAAATGCATTTAATACATGTACTATTTTAATAAATATAAACAGAGATTCAATGTCTGTAGACACTCCATTATCTGCATCTCTGTTTTCCGGTTTTTCAGTTATATGGATCACACAACAGAAGTAAAATATTCGATAATACGGAATTTCTGTTTTTAGAAAGACCACGTCAAGCGTGTTCACGTGACGACGAAAGAACTGGAGGGTGCGTAAAAAAGACAAAAACATTAAAAACTTTTGTCTTTGAAAGATATTCTCGATTTGGCAGCTACGTAGAGATGAACGACCCTGAAATTTTGTGATGTAGGTAAAATACACTTAATAATTAAGATGATGGCATATAATTAATATATAACGCGCGTAGTAATGTCTGTCTTGAAATATATTTGCATTGGTAAAACTCTGTAAGCCTCTACTCAACTTGTTACAACTAGCGGCGATCCAATTTTTAATTGCTTGATTATTACTGAAGATTATTAGAAAAAGGTGCGCAATTTTTTTGATAATGGGAGGTAGCATGAGAGTATATTAAAATATTGGATCACGGCTAGCACTAATATTTGATTCCTTAACTTTACTAATAATTTATAATTAAATAACTAAATATGACTGTAACATTTATGTGCATTATATTCTTTTACTTGTTAAAGTCGCTGGTATATTGTTTTTTATTAGTTTTTTTTGGTGGCTGGTATGTATTCATTATAGTTAATTATTAATTTTAGAGTGTTTTATTTTTGTTTTTTCAATTAATAGTAAATTTTGGATTATGAACCCAAACCCTTGTGTAAGCTGGGCTGGTAGGCAATGTAACGAGATCTCCTCCATTTTCACAGTATTTTCACAGCACATACCCAGGACTACACCGGATAAAGGGATTAACAGAAGTATCCATTTCAAGAAACAACCCCTTTTTGCAGCTGGCCAAGAGATAAGCGAAACAATCGTTTTGATGAGGGGTAGGCGCATGGATACGCCTGAGATCGCCAAACGCCGAGTTAGTCCCAGAGTTTAGAAAAAAAAATAATAAATCCTGATTTGATGCAAGATCAAAGTTTGAAAATAAAATACTATACTGCCTATCAAATTATAATTCAAGCCCCTCAAATTCTGTTGGTCCGAATTTCCCGGTTAAAATCAAGGAGCGAAGACGCACTCATTTTCACCCACGAGTAGCCATACAAAGGGGTGAGAGGGTCATCGAAGGGAGAATTTTTTTGGAGGGGGGAGTGATTTTTCTTCGGGAGGCGATCTCTCTCTCTCGACCGACGACATTGAAAAAGTGGGGAGCCTTGAACTCTACTAGCCGAGAGATGCAAGTTGGATCTGGAGATGATTCGATTTTAGCCCGAGCGTGCCCTAGATGTCTGAGGAAGGGAAGATTGACTATAAGACCTGCTGGCCCATTCCCTTTTAAATTCTGCTATTGAAGACGGTACCGTCCCCCTTTTTTTTTATTTATTCGCTGCAGCTTTAAGCATGTTTTTCCTTAAATTTTTTATTTATTTAACTTAATTATCAATGAATTAAAATTTTTGGTTACCAGCCACTTACGCGAACTTGTTTAAATTAAATTATATTGTGAAAGGTGCTGTTGATGAAAATTAGAGGAGAGTAGATCCTCAGTGTGTAATCTGCCTATAGGCAAAGTAATCGTAATGACCGTACAACGTTCAAATAAATTATGTTATTTTTTTTGGTATAGATTTTGTCATGTCATTCAGTTGCCTCGTAGTTTTCTTCGTTCCTTTTAGGTAATTTTTAATTCAGCTTTCTTTTCAGTGAACTAATTTCAAGTTAATTTAAAATAATTTTCATGATTCAGCCCTCTACAGCAGGGGTATCAGCAGTGAAGCCAGACATTGTATTTTAATGGGTTATTGCTTATCACAACCCGCATCCTTTAAAAGGTACTAACCACGACGCAAGTGAATTAATAGGTTTCATGTAATTTTTTTTAAACACCTCTAAGAGTGTATGTAAGCTTAACAATCTTAATAAATTACTTTTATGTAACTCTTTCCGTTATAACGTTTTAAAAAACGTAACAATGGTGCCGTGCTTTTGAGCTGATGCAATGAATCATTAAAAATTTGCTTTACTTTCCTTTAATAATAGGGTGTAATGACATGACAATTTTTTTTGGTATGAGTAGAGGCTTTTAAATAAGTTTTTTTTGGACACAGATATTAATTTTGTACTGATGAATTATATTTCTATGAACATTCTATTATATTGTGATGGTATATTTATATATGTTTAGATTACATGTGGTATATTGCTTTTATAAACTTTTAGTGTTGTGTATAATGATATAATGTGTAAAATTTAGTTAGTATATATTCTGTTAACAATGGTTGATTCGGATCCCCGAATCAAACCCTCCTTCAAATAATGTAGGGGTTAATGGGAGCAACACTCAAAATACTGTGTCAGGGACGGAAAATTTGAGCAATGTAGTAACGTTGCTACCTATGAATTCAGTGCCGCATTTTGGCGAATTTATAGGTTTAATCCCAGTGTTTACAGCCGATAATCCCGACCTGTCCATTTTTGATTTCTTGGACCGCGTTGAGGAGGTTGCTTCGTATGCGGGCTGGAACCCAGAACAGACATTGTTTGTAGCAAAAACTAAACTTGTGGGTGAAGCCGCTAAGTTTCTGCGCTCACAACCCCAGCTGAGAGGAACAAAATCCCTCTCCGAGTTTAAAAAGGCCATAATTGATAGGTTTAGCGGTACAAGCACGTCGAATGCCCTGTTGCAATTTACTACTTCATGCTCAGGGTACGCATGAATCGGCGAGAGCTTACCTCTCCCGCTTGTTAGGACTCTCTCACAAATGTTTTCCCAAGGAGGAGGAGACGCGACAGAGAATGCTACTACATCAGTGCTTGACAGGCCTTCAGCCAAACGTACGCAGATTTGTGATGGCGCAAAATCCATCAACTTTTGAGGAAGTTTGGCAGCTGGCCCTTAAAGAGGAAGAATGCTCCGCGCTTGAAAAGAATTCGGCACAAATTAATTATGCGGGCGCTAGTGCCGATGGGAAGGAGATAAAGGAATTAAAAAGTTTGCTGCAGCACACGGTGCTAGAAAGCGACAAAAAAATCGCAGATTTGGCAGAGGAGGTCAAAAAATTAACTATGGCTCTAAATCAACGTCAAACCTCTCAGAGACAAAATTTTAGGCGTAGTAACATCGTGTGTTTTAATTGTGGGAGAGTAGGGCATTTTCGCAGCCAGTGTAGAGAACAGAGATCACTCCCACACCAACAACGATACCAACAAAATTACCAGCAACATCAGGGTAATTTAAACTAACTACGGGGCAAGGCAGAGAAGCACCACTGACTTTGAACACCCCTTTTGAGTGCGTTAGGATAGATTCCATATTTAATTTTAACAATGACTTACCCATTATTCAGGTAGCATGAGGAGGAGTAATTTTGAATACCCTCATTGATACAGGAGCGACTGTGAGCATAATAATGTGAGCGACTGTGAGCAATTAATTTTAAAGTTTTGCCTAAATTAGAAAAAGGAATCATAAATTCCGAACAAAATTGTGCTTTGAAGGTTACTGGAATAACCAATAACTTTATGTTAATTGATAAAAAAGTGAATGTAAGTTGTAAATTTGAAAATTCCATAATTCCAGTTGATTTTTATGTTTCGCAAAACGAAATGTTAAATTATGATGCTATTCTTGGTTTGGACTTTTTACACCACAATAACATAAATATTAATTGCACAGATAAATTTATTCAAAATTCAAAATTTCGCGCTTTTTGGAGTAACAATAACAATAATAAAGCCATAAATGCAGCCCAGTTAATAGAAGCTGATTATAGTGCCATAGGTTATACGAAGAGTAAACATATAATCCCACCCTTGTCCGAATTAGTTATAAAAGTTAAAATTCAAAGTCCCACTTCCAAATTCAAATCTAATTTTAGTACAACCAAGTAAGCATTCATTAACAAGTAATTGGGTAATTTCTAATTCAGTGAATAAATGTAATAAAGAAATTTTTGTAAAGGTAGGAAATTTTTCGCAAGACCCCATTCACATAAATAAAAACACCAAATTAGTTAAAATAGAACCAGTAGAAGAAGTAAAATTAAAAGAAACGAGCGTAAATACAATTCAAGATAAACATTTTGAGGATGAAATTGAACCATTTGGTGGAAAATTTGATTTAGATCATTTAGACCCAAAACAAAAATCAAAATTGTTAAACTTACTTAATAAGCATACAAATGTTTTCGCAGAATCAGTAAAGGATTTAACAGGTTGTCACACAATTTCCCATAGAATTTTCCTCACAGATAATATTCCAGTTAGGCAAAAGCCCTACAGAACTCCACATGCTTTAAAAGAAGAACTTAAGACTCAAATAGACAATTTGTTAGACGCAGGTATTATATCTATAAGTGATTCACCGTATGCTTCCCCTGTAATATTAGTTAAAAAGAAAAATAATTCAGTATCGGTTAGTATGTGATTACAGGAAATTAAATGTTAAAACCCAACCCCTTCCTTTTCCTTTACCTCTAATTGCAGATTTGTTAGATTCGCTTGATGGAGCTAATTATTATTCTTCGTTAGATTTATGTTCGGGCTATTGGCAAATGAATCTTCATCCAGAGGATAGACACAAGACAGCATTTTGTACGGATTTTGGTTTATACCAGTACAACCGTCTTCCTCAGGGGCTCCGTAATGCTGCTTCATCCTTCCAGAGATTATTAGGTGTAGTTCTGGCCGGCTTAACAGACTGAAACATTAATACTTATATAGATGACCTAATCATTGCTTCAAAAACCTTTGATGAACATTTACAGAAGTTAGATGTAGTTTTTTCAAGACTAGGAAAACATAATTTAAAACTCAATCCAGCAAAGTGCCAGCTCATTAAAGATAAAATTAATTATTTAGGATTTCAAGTAACTAATGGTAAAATATTGCCTGACACGAGAAATATGATCCAGTTTCAAAATTCCCTATTCCAAAAACTAAGAAACATGTCAGGTCTTTTTTAGGCCTTTGTAATTTTTACAGAAAATTTATTAAGGATTTTGCATCTATTGCCATTCCTTTAACAGACCTCACTAAAGATAAAACCCCTTTTGAATGGACTGAAGATGCCAATATAGCTTTTCAAAGTTTAAAGCAAGCCCTAATTTCTTTCCCCTGTCTAAATTTGCCTAACGTTAACAGAGATTTTATCCTCCACACGGATGCTTCAGGTTTTGCCATAGGGGCAGTTTTGAGCCAGTTTGATACTGAGGGTCATTTACATCCGGTAGCCTATGCAAGCAGAAGATTAAAAGATGCCGAGACTAGATATAGTGTTTTTGAGAGGGAGACCCTAGCCGTTATTTGGGGAATTAATAATTTTAGGCAGTATTTGTATGGTAGGAAGTTTACCCTATATTGTGATCAGAAGTCTCTATCCTACGCACTCAAACTTAAAGATAATGGTAGGATTACCAGATGGACTCTTAGCTTACAAGCCTATGAGTTTGACATTGTACATACCCCTGGGAAACAAAATGTACCTGCAGATGTACTTTCCAGAAATATAAACACAGTGAATATAATGTTACATACAGTGAGTGAATCAATTCAACCCCATAGACTCAGTGCAATGCAAATTAATGATAATAAGTGTAAAAATATTTTAGACATCCTTGATAATTCCCCAGAATACATAATTAACAATAATACCTTTTTTAAGAAGAATAATCTACTCTATTGTATTCCTAAATCTAATTGTCAACATAATCCTGAAAAACTTGTTATTCCTAAAACCCTAATTTCTGAAATCCTTAAACTAGCCCATGATTCACCCACTGTAGCTCATCCAGGTTTTCGGAGAACTTTAATGAGAATTAAAACTAAATATTTTTGGTGGGGGATGTACAAACACGTTTTAAACTATATTAAATCCTGTACTCAGTGTTGCGAGAAGAGAGGTTACAGGGCAAATCAAAAGGCCCCTTTACAAAGAATGGAAATTGCTAATCGCCCGTTTGAGAGGATAGGAATGGATGCAATGGGTCCCCTTCCCTTAACTGAGTCAGGAAACAGATTTATTATAGTAATTAATGACTATTTTACACGTTGGGTTGAAGCTTACCCTGTTAAAGACTTAAAGACTGGTACAATTTGTTCTGTACTCGAGCAGTACATTTGCAGACATGGGGTTCCTGAACACCTCATTACTGATAGAGGGAGTTCTTTTATGTCAGAGGGAATTAAGAAGGTGTATAATAAATTATGCATAGTGAAGCATACCACTACCAGTTATCACCCTAGCTCCGATGGTCTAGTAGAGAGAGTAAATTCAACAATTATAAATGCTTTGAAACATTTGGTAGATGAGGCGGATAGTAATTGGGATAATCAGTTGCATTTTGCATTATTAGCCTATAGAACAGCGTGGCATTCTACTTTAAAAGACACCCCTGCCCACTTAGTGTATGGAAGGGATTTAACTCTCCCTGTTGATTTAATTACAAACTCCCCTAGGCCATCTTACACAGACCATAGAGATTACTCTGAGGATTTAGAACTAAATTTACAAAACGCGTTCAAAATAGTAAAAGATAACTTAATTAAAGCTGCAGAGAAACAAGAATACAATAGAAATAAAACAGCTACTAATAAAGGTATTATTGTCGGTGACTTGGTGCTGCTATATACTCCTGTAGTAAAGCCTGGTCAGTCCAAAAAATTCACTAATTTCAATAAAGGTCCCTATAGAGTTAAAGAACAGAAGAGCCCAGTAAACTTTGTAATTCAACATATAAACAACCCTAACGATACCCAGCTAATTCACGTTGACAGGTTAACTAAGCTACACAATAGACTAACTTTCCCTTCCCTACCTTCGGATAATGTTAATAATAATATGGATAGTTCCTCTCAATCTCAGGATGAGAGGGTACCCTTAATTTCCCCTGTCAATGATAACTTCAAATTTAGGAGACCCCAATATTTTAAAATATTTTATAATTCCTCACTTTTAAATACTCAGAGTAATCCTTCTCCGACACCAGAAAATTCCAGTGCTCAGTCCAACACACCGATTATGTCAAATACTCAAGTGTCTACTTCAGGTGGAAATGGTTGTAACCAACCGAAGAGATACGATTTACGCCCTCGAAACACGAGAGGTTTTGTGGTTAAACCATAAATTCTTAATGATTTTGTTAATTAATGTTAACAAGTTTTTTGTTTTGCTTTTTACATTTTGTATTCATGTTTAGTTATTAAGATTGACAAAGAAAAATTTTTTTTTGCATCATGTGTTCTTGTTTGGTAAATAATTTTTACATTATGTGTATCATGTATTACTATTTTGTTAATTAAGGTTAACACATTTTTTTTGGCAATTTTTGCAATTTAAACAAAACTTGCTGTTTTAGTGCTGCAGAAATGCACTAGTTTGACCGACTTTATTTTTGGTAATTTTTTGTTTGGCTCAAGTTGAGCGAGTTTTGTGTTTGATTTGCTGTGAACAACGATCTTACATTTGCTAGTTGTCTGGAGCATATGTTGTTGTAGTAATTTGGTTAAGTTGTATGATAAGTTTTCACTGTGCTCATTATCATTTTACGTACTATATAGTGTGTTTTGTGTTATTATTTCGACCCGGGTCTGTCCGTTTTTATATGTCAAAGGTTCTCAATATTAGTAATTTTCTGTGTCATTTTCTGCTCCGATTATCTTGTTTAATTGTTCTATTGTATTCTGTGTCCGAAAGAAATTTTTTTTTGTTCCAAAAAAAAAATTTATCAGGGAGAAGGAGATATTTTGTGATGTCGGTAAAATACACTTAATTAAGATGATAGCATATAATTAATACATAACGCGCGTGGTAATGTCTGTTTTAAATATATTTGCATTGTTGAAACTCTGTAAGCCTCTACTCAACTTGTTCCAACTAGCGGCGATCCAATTTTTAATTGCTTGATTATTACTGAAGATTATTAGAAAAAGGTGCGCAATTTTTTTGATAATGGGAGGTAGCATGAGAGTATATTAAAATATTGGATCACGGCTAGAAATAATATTTGATTCCTTAATTTTACTAATAATTTATAATTAAATAACTAAATATGACTGTAACATTTATGTGCATTATATTCTTTTACTTGTTAAACTGGCTGGTATATTGTTTTTTATTAGATTTTTTAGTGGCTAGTTAATTATTAATTTTAGAGTGTTTTATTTTTTGTTTTTTCAATTAATAGTAAATTTTGTATAATGAACCCAAACCCTTGTGTAAGTTGGGCTGGTAGGCAATGTAACGAGATCTTCGCCATTTCTGCACATTCCCAGATTCTACACCGGATAAAGGGATTAGCAAAAGTATCCATTTCAAGAAACATCTCGAAAACAGACATTGAAATGGTTTTACGCGCAACTCAGCGCTCCGTCACGAAAACACCTGCAGACCCGCATGGATACGCCTGAGATCGCCAAACGCCGAGTTAGTTCCAGAGTTTAAAATAAAAGAAAATAAATCCTGATTTGATGCAAGATCAAAGGTTGAAAATAAAATACTATACTGCCTATCAAATTATAATTCAAGCCCCTCAAATTCTGTTGGTCCGAATTTCCCGGTTAAAATCAAGGAGCGAAGACGCACTCATTTTCACCCACGAGTAGCCATACAAAGGGGTGAGAGGGTCATCGAAGGGAGAATTTTTTTGGAGGGGGGAGTGATTTTTCTTCGGGAGGCGATCTCTCTCTCTCGACCGACGACATTGAAAAAGTGGGGAGCCTTGAACTCTACTAGCCGAGAGATGCAAGTTGGATCTGGAGATGATTCGATTTTAGCCCGAGCGTGCCCTAGATGTCTGAGGAAGGGAAGATTGACTATAAGACCTGCTGGCCCATTCCCTTTTAAATTCTGCTATTGAAGACGGTACCGTCCCCCTTTTTTTTTATTTATTCGCTGCAGCTTTAAGCATGTTTTTCCTTAAATTTTTTATTTTATTTAACTTAATTATCAATGAATTAAAATTTTTGGTTACCAGCCACTTACGCGAACTTGTTTAAATTAAATTATATTGTGAAAGGTGCTGTTGATGAAATTAGAGGAGAGTAGATCCTCAGTGTGTAATCTGCCTATAGGCAGAGTAATCTTAATGGCCGTACAACGTTCAAATAAATTATGTTATTTTTTTTGTATAGATGTTGTCATGTCGTTCAGTTGCCTCGTAGTTTTCTTCGTTCCTTTTAGGTGATTTTTATTTCAGCTTTCTTTTCAGTGAACTATTTTCAAGTTAATTTAAAATAATTTTCATGATTCAGCCCTCTACAGCAGGGGCATCAGCAGTGAGCCAGACATTGTATTTTAATGGGTTATTGCTTATCACAACCCGCATCTTTAAAAGGTACTAACCACGACGCAAGTGAATTAATAAGTTTCATGTAACTTTTTTTTAAATACCTCTAAGATGTATGTAAGCTTAACAATCTTAATAAATTACTGTTAATTTAACTCTCCCTGTTATAACGTTTTAAAAAACGTAACAATGGTGCCGTGCTTTTGAGCTGATGCAATGAATCATTAAAAATTTGCTTTACTTTCCTTTAATAATAGGGTGTAATGACATGACAATTTTTTTTGGTATGAGTAGAGGCTTTTAAATAAGTTTTTTTTTGGACACAGATATTAATTTTGTACTGATGAATTATATTTCTATGAACATTCTATTATATTGTGATGGTATATTTATATATGTTTAGATTACATGTGGTATATTGCTTTTATAAACTTTTAGTGTTGTGTATAATGATATAATGTGTAAAATTTAGTTAGTATATATTCTGTTAACAATGGTTGATTCGGATCCCCAATCAAACCCTCCTTCAAATAATGTAGGGGTTAATGGGAGCAACACTCAAAATACTGTGTCAGGGACGGAAAATTTGAGCAATGTAGTAACGTTGCTACCTATGAATTCAGTGCCGCATTTTGGCGAATTTATAGGTTTAATCCCAGTGTTTACAGCCGATAATCCCGACCTGTCCATTTTTGATTTCTTGGACCGCGTTGAGGAGGTTGCTTCGTATGCGGGCTGGAACCCAGAACAGACATTGTTTGTAGCAAAAACTAAACTTGTGGGTGAAGCCGCTAAGTTTCTGCGCTCACAACCCCAGCTGAGAGGAACAAAATCCCTCTCCGAGTTTAAAAAGGCCATAATTGATAGGTTTAGCGGTACAAGCACGTCGAATGCCCTGTTGCAATTTACTACTTCAGCTCAGGGTACGCATGAATCGGCGAGAGCTTACCTCTCCCGCTTGTTAGGACTCTCTCACAAATGTTTTCCCAAGGAGGAGGAGACGCGAAATAGAATGCTACTACATCAGTGCTTGACAGGCCTTCAGCCAAACGTACGCAGATTTGTGATGGCGCAAAATCCATCAACTTTTGAGGAAGTTTGGCAGCTGGCCCTTAAAGAGGAAGAATGCTCCGCGCTTGAAAAGAATTCGGCACAAATTAATTATGCGGGCGCTAGTGCCGATGGGAAGGAGATAAAGGAATTAAAAAGTTTGCTGCAGCACACGGTGCTAGAAAGCGACAAAAAAATCGCAGATTTGGCAGAGGAGGTCAAAAAATTAACTATGGCTCTAAATCAACGTCAAACCTCTCAGAGACAAAATTTTAGGCGTAGTAACATCGTGTGTTTTAATTGTGGGAGAGTAGGGCATTTTCGCAGCCAGTGTAGAGAACAGAGATCACTCCCACACCAACAACGATACCAACAAAATTACCAGCAACATCAGGGTAATTTAAACTAACTACGGGGCAAGGCAGAGAAGCACCACTGACTTTGAACACCCCTTTTGAGTGCGTTAGGATAGATTCCATATTTAATTTTAACAATGACTTACCCATTATTCAGGTAGCATGTGGAGGAGTAATTTTGAATACCCTCATTGATACAGGAGCGACTGTGAGCATAATAATGTGAGCGACTGTGAGCAATTAATTTAAAGTTTTGCCTAAATTAGAAAAAGGAATCATAAATTCCGAACAAAATTGTGCTTTGAAGGTTACTGGAATAACCAATAACTTTATGTTAATTGATAAAAAAGTGAATGTAAGTTGTAAATTTGAAAATTCCATAATTCCAGTTGATTTTTATGTTTCGCAAAACGAAATGTTAAATTATGATGCTATTCTTGGTTTGGACTTTTTACACCACAATAACATAAATATTAATTGCACAGATAAATTTATTCAAAATTCAAAATTTCGCGTTTTTTGGAGTAACAATAACAATAATAAAGCCATAAATGCAGCCCAGTTAATAGAAGCTGATTATAGTGCCATAGGTTATACGAAGAGTAAACATATAATCCCACCCTTGTCCGAATTAGTTATAAAAGTTAAAATTAAAGTCCCACTTCCAAATTCAAATCTAATTTTAGTACAACCAAGTAAGCATTCATTAACAAGTAATTGGGTAATTTCTAATTCAGTGAATAAATGTAATAAAGAAATTTTTGTAAAGGTAGGAAATTTTTCGCAAGACCCCATTCACATAAATAAAAACACCAAATTAGTTAAAATAGAACCAGTAGAAGAAGTAAAATTAAAAGAAACGAGCGTAAATACAATTCAAGATAAACATTTTGAGGATGAAATTGAACCATTTGGTGGAAAATTTGATTTAGATCATTTAGACCCAAAACAAAAATCAAAATTGTTAAACTTACTTAATAAGCATACAAATGTTTTCGCAGAATCAGTAAAGGATTTAACAGGTTGTCACACAATTTCCCATAGAATTTTCCTCACAGATAATATTCCAGTTAGGCAAAAGCCCTACAGAACTCCACATGCTTTAAAAGAAGAACTTAAGACTCAAATAGACAATTTGTTAGACGCAGGTATTATATCTATAAGTGATTCACCGTATGCTTCCCCTGTAATATTAGTTAAAAAGAAAAATAATTCGTATCGGTTAGTATGTGATTACAGGAAATTAAATGTTAAAACCCAACCCCTTCCTTTCCTTTACCTCTAATTGCAGATTTGTTAGATTCGCTTGATGGAGCTAATTATTATTCTTCGTTAGATTTATGTTCGGGCTATTGGCAAATGAATCTTCATCCAGAGGATAGACACAAGACAGCATTTTGTACGGATTTTGGTTTATACCAGTACAACCGTCTTCCTCAGGGGCTCCGTAATGCTGCTTCATCCTTCCAGAGATTATTAGGTGTAGTTCTGGCCGGCTTAACAGACTGAAACATTAATACTTATATAGATGACCTAATCATTGCTTCAAAAACCTTTGATGAACATTTACAGAAGTTAGATGTAGTTTTTTCAAGACTAGGAAAACATAATTTAAAACTCAATCCAGCAAAGTGCCAGCTCATTAAAGATAAAATTAATTATTTAGGATTTCAAGTAACTAATGGTAAAATATTGCCTGACACGAGAAATATTGATCCAGTTTCAAAATTCCCTATTCCAAAAACTAAGAAACATGTCAGGTCTTTTTTAGGCCTTTGTAATTTTTACAGAAAATTTATTAAGGATTTTGCATCTATTGCCATTCCTTTAACAGACCTCACTAAAGATAAAACCCCTTTTGAATGGACTGAAGATGCCAATATAGCTTTTCAAAGTTTAAAGCAAGCCCTAATTTCTTTCCCCTGTCTAAATTTGCCTAACGTTAACAGAGATTTTATCCTCCACACGGATGCTTCAGGTTTTGCCATAGGGGCAGTTTTGAGCCAGTTTGATACTGAGGGTCATTTACATCCGGTAGCCTATGCAAGCAGAAGATTAAAAGATGCCGAGACTAGATATAGTGTTTTTGAGAGGGAGACCCTAGCCGTTATTTGGGGAATTAATAATTTTAGGCAGTATTTGTATGGTAGGAAGTTTACCCTATATTGTGATCAGAAGTCTCTATCCTACGCACTCAAACTTAAAGATAATGGTAGGATTACCAGATGGACTCTTAGCTTACAAGCCTATGAGTTTGACATTGTACATACCCCTGGGAAACAAAATGTACCTGCAGATGTACTTTCCAGAAATATAAACACAGTGAATATAATGTTACATACAGTGAGTGAATCAATTCAACCCCATAGACTCAGTGCAATGCAAATTAATGATAATAAGTGTAAAAATATTTTAGACATCCTTGATAATTCCCCAGAATACATAATTAACAATAATACTTTTTTTAAGAAGAATAATCTACTCTATTGTATTCCTAAATCTAATTGTCAACATAATCCTGAAAAACTTGTTATTCCTAAAACCCTAATTTCTGAAATCCTTAAACTAGCCCATGATTCACCCACTGTAGCTCATCCAGGTTTTCGGAGAACTTTAATGAGAATTAAAACTAAATATTTTTGGTGGGGGATGTACAAACACGTTTTAAACTATATTAAATCCTGTACTCAGTGTTGCGAGAAGAGAGGTTACAGGGCAAATCAAAAGGCCCCTTTACAAAGAATGGAAATTGCTAATCGCCCGTTTGAGAGGATAGGAATGGATGCAATGGGTCCCCTTCCCTTAACTGAGTCAGGAAACAGATTTATTATAGTAATTAATGACTATTTTACACGTTGGGTTGAAGCTTACCCTGTTAAAGACTTAAAGACTGGTACAATTTGTTCTGTACTCGAGCAGTACATTTGCAGACATGGGGTTCCTGAACACCTCATTACTGATAGAGGGAGTTCTTTTATGTCAGAGGGAATTAAGAAGGTGTATAATAAATTATGCATAGTGAAGCATACCACTACCAGTTATCACCCTAGCTCCGATGGTCTAGTAGAGAGAGTAAATTCAACAATTATAAATGCTTTGAAACATTTGGTAGATGAGGCGGATAGTAATTGGGATAATCAGTTGCATTTTGCATTATTAGCCTATAGAACAGCGTGGCATTCTACTTTAAAAGACACCCCTGCCCACTTAGTGTATGGAAGGGATTTAACTCTCCCTGTTGATTTAATTACAAACTCCCCTAGGCCATCTTACACAGACCATAGAGATTACTCTGAGGATTTAGAACTAAATTTACAAAACGCGTTCAAAATAGTAAAAGATAACTTAATTAAAGCTGCAGAGAAACAAGAATACAATAGAAATAAAACAGCTACTAATAAAGGTATTATTGTCGGTGACTTGGTGCTGCTATATACTCCTGTAGTAAAGCCTGGTCAGTCCAAAAAATTCACTAATTTCAATAAAGGTCCCTATAGAGTTAAAGAACAGAAGAGCCCAGTAAACTTTGTAATTCAACATATAAACAACCCTAACGATACCCAGCTAATTCACGTTGACAGGTTAACTAAGCTACACAATAGACTAACTTTCCCTTCCCTACCTTCGGATAATGTTAATAATAATATGGATAGTTCCTCTCAATCTCAGGATGAGAGGGTACCCTTAATTTCCCCTGTCAATGATAACTTCAAATTTAGGAGACCCCAATATTTTAAAATATTTTATAATTCCTCACTTTTAAATACTCAGAGTAATCCTTCTCCGACACCAGAAAATTCCAGTGCTCAGTCCAACACACCGATTATGTCAAATACTCAAGTGTCTACTTCAGGTGGAAATGGTTGTAACCAACCGAAGAGATACGATTTACGCCCTCGAAACACGAGAGGTTTTGTGGTTAAACCATAAATTCTTAATGATTTTGTTAATTAATGTTAACAAGTTTTTTTTTTTTTGCTTTTTGCATTTTGTATTCATGTTTAGTTATTAAGTTTGAAAAAAAAAAAAAAAATTTTTTTTGCATCATGTGTTCTTGTTTGGTAAATAATTTTTACATTTTGTGTATCATGTATTACTATTTTGTTAATTAAGGTTAACACATTTTTTTTTGGCAATTTTTGCAATTTAAACAAAACTTGCTGTTTTAGTGCTGCAGAAATGCACTAGTTTTACCGACTTTATTTTTGGTAATTTTTTGTTTGGCTCAGAGTTGAGCGAGTTTTGTGTTTGATTTGCTGTGAACAACGATCTTACATTTGCTAGTTGTCTGGAGCATATTTTGTTGTAGTAATTTGGTTAAGTTGTATGATAAGTTTTCACTGTGCTCATTATCATTTTACGTACTATATAGTGTGTTTTGTGTTATTATTTCGACCCGGGTCTGTCCGTTTTTATATGTCAAAGGTTCTCAATATTAGTAATTTTCTGTGTCATTTTCTGCTCCGATTATCTTGTTTAATTGTTCTATTGTATTCTGTGTCCGAAAGAAATTTTTTTTTGTTCCAAAAAAAAAATTTATCAGGGAGAAGGAGATATTTTGTGATGTCGGTAAAATACACTTAATAATTAAGATGATAGCATATAATTAATACATAACGCGCGTGGTAATGTCTGTCTTTAAATATATTTGCATTGTTGAAACTCTGTAAGCCTCTACTCAACTTGTTCCAACTAGCGGCGATCCAATTTTTAATTGCTTGATTATTACTGAAGATTATTAGAAAAAGGTGCGCAATTTTTTTGATAATGGGAGGTAGCATGAGAGTATATTAAAATATTGGATCACGGCTAGAAATAATATTTGATTCCTTAATTTTACTAATAATTTATAATTAAATAACTAAATATGACTGTAACATTTATGTGCATTATATTCTTTTACTTGTTAAACTGGCTGGTATATTGTTTTTTATTAGATTTTTTAGTGGCTAGTTAATTATTAATTTTAGAGTGTTTTATTTTTTGTTTTTTCAATTAATAGTAAATTTTGTATAATGAACCCAAACCCTTGTGTAAGTTGGGCTGGTAGGCAATGTAACGAGATCTTCGCCATTTCTGCACATTCCCAGATTCTACACCGGATAAAGGGATTAGCAAAAGTATCCATTTCAAGAAACATCTCGAAAACAGACATTGAAATGGTTTTACTCGCAACTCAGCGCTCCGTCACGAAAACACCTGCAGACGCGCATGGATACGCCTGAGATCGCCAAACGCCGAGTTAGTTCCAGAGTTTAAAATAAAAGAAAATAAATCCTGATTTGATGCAAGATCAAAGGTTGAAAATAAAATACTATACTGCCTATCAAATTATAATTCAAGCCCCTCAAATTCTGTTGGTCCGAATTTCCCTGTTAAAATCAAGGAGCGAAGACGCACTCATTTTCACCCACGAGTAGCCATACAAAGGGGTAAGAGGGTCATGGAATGGAGAATTTTTGAGGGGGGAGTGATTTTTCTTCGGCGGGCTCTCTCTCTCTCGACCGGACGACATTGGAAAAGTGGGGAGCCTTTCAACTCTACTAGCCGAGAGATGCAAGATTGGATCTGGAGATGATTCGATTTTAGCCCGAGCGTGCCCTAGATGTCTGAGGAAGGAAGATGACTATAAGACCTGCTGGCCCATTCCCTTTTAAATTCTGCTATTGAAGACGGTACCGTCCCCCTTTTTTTTATTTATTCGCTGCAGCTTTAAGCATTGTTTTTTCTTAATTTTTTTATTTCATTTAACTTAATTATCAATGAATTAAAATTTTTGGTTACCAGCCACTTACGCGAACTTGTTTAAATTAAATTATATTGTGAAAGGTGCTGTTGATGAGAATTAGAGGAGAGTAGATCCTCAGTGTGTAATCTGCCTATAGGCAGAGTAATCTTAATGGCCGTACAACGTTCAAATAAATTATGTTATTTTTTTTGTATAGATGTTGTCATGTCGTTCAGTTGCCTCGTAGTTTTCTTCGTTCCTTTTAGGTGATTTTTATTTCAGCTTTCTTTTCAGTGAACTATTTTCAAGTTAATTTAAAATAATTTTCATGATTCAGCCCTCTACAGCAGGGGCATCAGCAGTGAGCCAGACATTGTATTTTAATGGGTTATTGCTTATCACAACCCGCATCTTTAAAAGGTACTAACCACGACGCAAGTGAATTAATAAGTTTCATGTAACTTTTTTTTAAATACCTCTAAGATGTATGTAAGCTTAACAATCTTAATAAATTATGTTAATTTAACTCTCCCTGTTATAACGTTTTAAAAAACGTAACAATGGTGCCGTGCTTTTGAGCTGATGCAATGAATCATTAAAAATTTGCTTTACTTTCCTTTAATAATAGGGTGTAATGACATGACAATTTTTTTTGGTATGAGTAGAGGCTTTTAAATAAGTTTTTTTTGGACACAGATATTAATTTTGTACTGATGAATTATATTTCTATGAACATTCTATTATATTGTGATGGTATATTTATATATGTTTAGATTACATGTGGTATATTGCTTTTATAAACTTTTAGTGTTGTGTATAATGATATAAGGTGTAAAATTTAGTTAGTATATATTCTGTTAACAATGGTTGATTCGGATCCCGAAACAAACCCTCCTTCAAATAATGTAGGGGTTAATGGGAGCAACACTCAAAATACTGTGTCAGGGACGGAAAATTTGAGCAATGTAGTAACGTTGCTACCTATGAATTCAGTGCCGCATTTTGGCGAATTTATAGGTTTAATCCCAGTGTTTACAGCCGATAATCCCGACCTGTCCATTTTTGATTTCTTGGACCGCGTTGAGGAGGTTGCTTCGTATGCGGGCTGGAACCCAGAACAGACATTGTTTGTAGCAAAAACTAAACTTGTGGGTGAAGCCGCTAAGTTTCTGCGCTCACAACCCCAGCTGAGAGGAACAAAATCCCTCTCCGAGTTTAAAAAGGCCATAATTGATAGGTTTAGCGGTACAAGCACGTCGAATGCCCTGTTGCAATTTACTACTTCTGCTCAGGGTACGCATGAATCGGCGAGAGCTTACCTCTCCCGCTTGTTAGGACTCTCTCACAAATGTTTTCCCAAGGAGGAGGAGACGCGACAGAGAATGCTACTACATCAGTGCTTGACAGGCCTTCAGCCAAACGTACGCAGATTTGTGATGGCGCAAAATCCATCAACTTTTGAGGAAGTTTGGCAGCTGGCCCTTAAAGAGGAAGAATGCTCCGCGCTTGAAAAGAATTCGGCACAAATTAATTATGCGGGCGCTAGTGCCGATGGGAAGGAGATAAAGGAATTAAAAAGTTTGCTGCAGCACACGGTGCTAGAAAGCGACAAAAAAATCGCAGATTTGGCAGAGGAGGTAAAAAAATTAACTATGGCTCTAAATCAACGTCAAACCTCTCAGAGACAAAATTTTAGGCGTAGTAACATCGTGTGTTTTAATTGTGGGAGAGTAGGGCATTTTCGCAGCCAGTGTAGAGAACAGAGATCACTCCCACACCAACAACGATACCAACAAAATTACCAGCAACATCAGGGTAATTTAAACTAACTACGGGGCAAGGCAGAGAAGCACCACTGACTTTGAACACCCCTTTTGAGTGCGTTAGGATAGATTCCATATTTAATTTTAACAATGACTTACCCATTATTCAGGTAGCATGTGGAGGAGTAATTTTGAATACCCTCATTGATACAGGAGCGACTGTGAGCATAATAATGTGAGCGACTGTGAGCAATTAATTTTAAAGTTTTGCCTAAATTAGAAAAAGGAATCATAAATTCCGAACAAAATTGTGCTTTGAAGGTTACTGGAATAACCAATAACTTTATGTTAATTGATAAAAAAGTGAATGTAAGTTGTAAATTTGAAAATTCCATAATTCCAGTTGATTTTTATGTTTCGCAAAACGAAATGTTAAATTATGATGCTATTCTTGGTTTGGACTTTTTACACCACAATAACATAAATATTAATTGCACAGATAAATTTATTCAAAATTCAAAATTTCGCGTTTTTTTGGAGTAACAATAACAATAATAAAGCCATAAATGCAGCCCAGTTAATAGAAGCTGATTATAGTGCCATAGGTTATACGAAGAGT
The DNA here is from genome assembly GCA_907164885.2 of Dolomedes plantarius. Lineage (NCBI taxonomy): Eukaryota > Metazoa > Arthropoda > Arachnida > Araneae > Dolomedidae > Dolomedes > Dolomedes plantarius. The sequence goes on along the minus strand of OU015499.1, from coordinate 125,442,286 downwards.
AAACATATAATCCCACCCTTGTCCGAATTAGTTATAAAAGTTAAAATCAAAGTCCCACTTCCAAATTCAAATCTAATTTTAGTACAACCAAGTAAGCATTCATTAACAAGTAATTGGGTAATTTCTAATTCAGTGAATAAATGTAATAAAGAAATTTTTGTAAAGGTAGGAAATTTTTCGCAAGACCCCATTCACATAAATAAAAACACCAAATTAGTTAAAATAGAACCAGTAGAAGAAGTAAAATTAAAAGAAACGAGCGTAAATACAATTCAAGATAAACATTTTGAGGATGAAATTGAACCATTTGGTGGAAAATTTGATTTAGATCATTTAGACCCAAAACAAAAATCAAAATTGTTAAACTTACTTAATAAGCATACAAATATTTTCGCAGAATCAGTAAAGGATTTAACAGGTTGTCACACAATTTCCCATAGAATTTTCCTCACAGATAATATTCCAGTTAGGCAAAAGCCCTACAGAACTCCACATGCTTTAAAAGAAGAACTTAAGACTCAAATAGACAATTTGTTAGACGCAGGTATTATATCTATAAGTGATTCGCCGTATGCTTCCCCTGTAATATTAGTTAAAAAGAAAAATAATTCATATCGTTTAGTATGTGATTACAGGAAATTAAATGTTAAAACCCAACCCCTTCCCTTTCCTTTACCTCTAATTGCAGATTTGTTAGATTCGCTTGAGGGAGCCAATTATTATTCTTCGTTAGATTTATGTTCGGGCTATTGGCAAATGAATCTTCATCCAGAGGATAGACACAAGACAGCATTTTGTACGGATTTTGGTTTATACCAGTACAACCGTCTTCCTCAGGGGCTCCGTAATGCTGCTTCATCCTTCCAGAGATTATTAGGTGTAGTTCTGGCCGGCTTAACCGACTGGAACATTAATACTTATATAGATGACCTAATCATTGCTTCAAAAACCTTTGATGAACATTTACAGAAGTTAGATGTAGTTTTTTCAAGACTAGGAAAACATAATTTAAAACTCAATCCAGCAAAGTGCCAGCTCATTAAAGATAAAATTAATTATTTAGGATTTCAAGTAACTAATGGTAAAATATTGCCTGACACGAGAAATATTGATGCAGTTTCAAAATTCCCTATTCCAAAAACTAAGAAACATGTCAGGTCATTTTTAGGCCTTTGTAATTTTTACAGAAAATTTATTAAGGATTTTGCATCTATTGCCATTCCTTTAACAAACCTCACTAAAGATAAAACCCCTTTTGAATGGACTGAAGATGCCAATATAGCTTTTCAAAGTTTAAAGCAAGCCCTAATTTCTTTCCCCTGTCTAAATTTGCCTAACGTTAACAGAGATTTTATCCTCCACACGGATGCTTCAGGTTTTGCCATAGGGGCAGTTTTGAGCCAGTTTGATACTGAGGGTCATTTACATCCGGTAGCCTATGCAAGCAGAAGATTAAAAGATGCCGAGACTAGATATAGCGTTTTTGAGAGGGAGACCCTAGCCGTTATTTGGGGAATTAATAATTTTAGGCAGTATTTGTATGGTAGGAAGTTTACCCTATATTGTGATCAGAAGTCTCTATCCTACGCACTCAAACTTAAAGATAATGGTAGGATTACCAGATGGACTCTTAGCTTACAAGCCTATGAGTTTGACATTGTACATACCCCTGGGAAACAAAATGTACCTGCAGATGTACTTTCCAGAAATATAAACACAGTGAATATAATGTTAGATACAGTGAGTGAATCAATTCAACCCCATAGACTCAGTGCAATGCAAATTAATGATAATAAGTGTAAAAATATTTTAGACATCCTTGATAATTCCCCAGAATACATAATTAACAATAATACTTTTTTTAAGAAGAATAATCTACTCTATTGTATTCCTAAATCTAATTGTCAACATAATCCTGAAAAACTTGTTATTCCTAAAACCCTAATTTCTGAAATCCTTAAACTAGCCCATGATTCACCCACTGTAGCTCATCCAGGTTTTCGGAGAACTTTAATGAGAATTAAAACTAAATATTTTTGGTGGGGGATGTACAAACACGTTTTAAACTATATTAAATCCTGTACTCAGTGTTGCGAGAAGAGAGGGTACAGGGCAAATCAAAAGGCCCCTTTACAAAGAATGGAAATTGCTAATCGCCCGTTTGAGAGGATAGGAATGGATGCAATGGGTCCCCTTCCCTTAACTGAGTCAGGAAACAGATTTATTATAGTAATTAATGACTATTTTACACGTTGGGTTGAAGCTTACCCTGTTAAAGACTTAAAGACTGGTACAATTTGTTCTGTACTCGAGCAGTACATTTGCAGACATGGGGTTCCTGAACACCTCATTACTGATAGAGGGAGTTCTTTTATTTCAGAGGGAATTAAGAAGGTGTATAATAAATTATGCATAGTAAAACATACCACTACCAGTTATCACCCTAGCTCCGATGGTCTAGTAGAGAGAGTAAATTCAACGATTATAAATGCTTTGAAACATTTGGTAGATGAGGCGGATAGTAATTGGGATAATCAGTTGCATTTTGCATTATTAGCCTATAGAACAGCGTGGCATTCTACTTTAAAAGACACCCCTGCTCACTTAGTGTATGGAAGGGATTTAACTCTCCCTGTTGATTTAATTACAAACTCCCCTAGGCCATCTTACACAGACCATAGAGATTACTCTGAGGATTTAGAACTAAATTTACAAAACGCGTTCAAAATAGTAAAAGATAACTTAATTAAAGCTGCAGAGAAACAAGAATACAATAGAAATAAAACAGCTACTAATAAAGGTATTATTGTCGGTGACTTGGTGCTGCTATATACTCCTGTAGTAAAGCCTGGTCAGTCCAAAAAATTCACTAATTTCAATAAAGGTCCCTATAGAGTTAAAGAGCAGAAGAGCCCAGTAAACTTTGTAATTCAACATATAAACAACCCTAAGGATACCCAGCTAATTCACGTTGACAGGTTAACTAAGCTACACAATAGACTAACTTTCCCTTCCCTACCTTCGGATAATGTTAATAATAATATGGATAGTTCCTCTCAATCTCAGGATGAGAGGGTACCCTTAATTTCCCCTGTCAATGATAACTTCAAATTTAGGAGACCCCAATATTTTAAAATATTTTATAATTCCTCACTTTTAAATACGCAGAGTAATCCTTCTCCGACACCAGAAAATTCCAGTGCTCAGTCCAACACACCGATTATGTCAAATACTCAAGTGTCTACTTCAGGTGGAAATGGTTGTAACCAACCGAAGAGATACGATTTACGCCCTCGAAACACGAGAGGTTTTGTGGTTAAACCATAAATTCTTAATGATTTTGTTAATTAATGTTAACAATTTTTTGTTTGCTTTTTACATTTTGTATTCATGTTTAGTTATTAAGATTGACAAAGAAAAATTTTTTTTTGCATCATGTGTTCTTGTTTGGTAAATAATTTTTACATTATGTGTATCATGTATTACTATTTTGTTAATTAAGGTTAACACATTTTTTTGGGCAATTTTTGCAATTTAAACAAAACTTGCTGTTTTAGTGCTGCAGAAATGCACTAGTTTGACCGACTTTATTTTTGGTAATTTTTTTGTTTGGCTCAAAGTTGAGCGAGTTTTGTGTTTGATTTGCTGTGAACAACGATCTTACATTTGCTAGTTGTCTGGAGCATATGTTGTTGTAGTAATTTGGTTAAGTTGTATGATAAGTTTTCACTGTGCTCATTATCATTTTACGTACTATATAGTGTGTTTTGTGTTATTATTACGACCCGGGTCTGTCCGTCTTTATATGTCAAAGGTTATCAATATTAGTAATTTTCTGTGTCATTTTCTGCTCCGATTATCTGGTTTAATTGTTCCATTGTATTCTGTGTCCGAAAGAAATTTTTTTTTGTTCCAAAAAAAAATTTATCAGGGAGAAGGAGATATTTTGTGATGTAGGTAAAATACACTTAATAATTAAGATGATGGCATATAATTAATATATAACGCGCGTAGTAATGTCTGTCTTGAAATATATTTGCATTGGTAAAACTCTGTAAGCCTCTACTCAACTTGTTACAACTAGCGGCGATCCAATTTTTTAATTGCTTGATTATTACTGAAGATTATTAGAAAAAGGTGCGCAATTTTTTTGATAATGGGAGGTAGCATGAGAGTATATTAAAATATTGGATCACGGCTAGCACTAATATTTGATTCCTTAACTTTACTAATAATTTATAATTAAATAACTAAATATGACTGTAACATTTATGTGCATTATATTCTTTTACTTGTTAAAGTCGCTGGTATATTGTTTTTTATTAGTTTTTTTTGGTGGCTGGTATGTATTCATTATAGTTAATTATTAATTTTAGAGTGTTTTATTTTTGTTTTTTCAATTAATAGTAAATTTTGGATTATGAACCCAAACCCTTGTGTAAGCTGGGCTGGTAGGCAATGTAACGAGATCTCCTCCATTTTCACAGTATTTTCACAGCACATACCCAGGACTACACCGGATAAAGGGATTAACAGAAGTATCCATTTCAAGAAACAACCCCTTTTTGCAGCTGGCCAAGAGATAAGCGAAACAACCGTTTTGATGAGGGGTAGGCGCATGGATACGCCTGAGATCGCCAAACGCCGAGTTAGTCCCAGAGTTTAGAAAAAAAAATAATAAATCCTGATTTGATGCAAGATCAAAGTTTGAAAATAAAATACTATACTGCCTATCAAATTATAATTCAAGCCCCTCAAATTCTGTTGGTCCGAATTTCCCGGTTAAAATCAAGGAGCGAAGACGCACTCATTTTCACCCACGAGTAGCCATACAAAGGGGTGAGAGGGTCATCGAAGGGAGAATTTTTTGGAGGGGGGAGTGATTTTTCTTCGGGAGGCGATCTCTCTCTCTCGACCGACGACATTGAAAAAGTGGGGAGCCTTGAACTCTACTAGCCGAGAGATGCAAGTTGGATCTGGAGATGATTCGATTTTAGCCCGAGCGTGCCCTAGATGTCTGAGGAAGGGAAGATTGACTATAAGACCTGCTGGCCCATTCCCTTTTAAATTCTGCTATTGAAGACGGTACCGTCCCCCTTTTTTTTTATTTATTCGCTGCAGCTTTAAGCATGTTTTTCCTTAAATTTTTTATTTTATTTAACTTAATTATCAATGAATTAAAATTTTTGGTTACCAGCCACTTACGCGAACTTGTTTAAATTAAATTATATTGTGAAAGGTGCTGTTGATGAAAATTAGAGGAGAGTAGATCCTCAGTGTGTAATCTGCCTATAGGCAAAGTAATCGTAATGACCGTACAACGTTCAAATAAATTATGTTATTTTTTTGGTATAGATTTTGTCATGTCATTCAGTTGCCTCGTAGTTTTCTTCGTTCCTTTTAGGTAATTTTTAATTCAGCTTTCTTTTCAGTGAACTAATTTCAAGTTAATTTAAAATAATTTTCATGATTCAGCCCTCTACAGCAGGGGTATCAGCAGTGAACCAAACATTGTATTTTTAATGGGTTATTGCTTATCACAACCCGCATCCTTAAAAGGTACTAACCACGACGCAAGTGAATTAATAGGTTTCATGTAATTTTTTTTAAACACCTCTAAGAGTGTATGTAAGCTTAACAATCTTAATAAATTACTTTTATGTAACTCTTCCCGTTATAACGTTTTAAAAAACGTAACAATAAACTAGTTCTGCAGACTTAATAAAAAAATCAATTAGATTTAAAAAATGTGTCATTAATTATCTACTGGAAAGTCACGTGTAGGAAATTATTGTAACAGATTAATAACAATAAAACTAAGCTAACAAGTTTATTTTTTTAAGGGGATCCGAGACACATTTTTAAAAAAATATATTTGAGTTAAGATTTCTAATTTTTTGTGATGGTTAACCATATACAGTAAAAATTTGTATAAGAACACCGGATATAAAAACATATCGCTTAAAAGAACGGAATTATTAGTTCCCGGCCAATTCTCATGTGCTATAATGGATACAAAATCCGGTTATAATAACATCGTTAATAAGAACATATCGCTTTTAGTGATTTAAAATTAATTGGCGTCTGGGAAAATAAATCGCTTATAAGAACATGTTAATTGTGAACGGACGGGAAGTAGCAGCACGTTGTTCTTCAACCATTTTATCCATTTTTTTATGTAAAATAAAACCCAACTCTCATGAACTAATTCGGCTGTGGTCAGCCCTTATAAAGTAGGGGTTGCTAAAAAAGTGTGCCTCCAGAAAACCGTCAAGAAAACAAAACTTGCCAAGAAAAGTGGGCCACCGCCCATACCCCTAGTGACTGGGACATAATGATCGGAAGTGCTGACCCCGCCAAGCCAGTCCCCTAAAACTTCCACCCACCAGTGGAGTCCGATAAGAAAAATTTATGAGGTGCGGAACCAACCCAAACGGCAGCAGAAATTCCAGACTAGCGACGAGAGGAAAGGGTGCAAAGCATTCACAACTCTTTCTACAGCCGACAAGTCATCACAGTCTGTACCTCCACATATTCAATGATGAGTGCAAAACGTAAAACTTTAACGGTTGAGGAAAAAATTCGTATAATTTCCAGATTAGAAAACGGTGAAAAAAATGGAGCATTAGCCAACGAATTAAAGGTGAGTCATGCCACGATTTCAAATATTTTTAAAAATAGAGAAAAATGAAAAGAAGAATTTGAAAAAGATCGGACTAAAATTAAGAAACTTCGAAAAAGTCCACATGCTGACATAGAAGAAGCCCTTTTGCAATGGTTTAAAATTCAAAGGAGTGCCAACATTCCCCTAAGCGGACCGATTTTGCAAGCGAAAGCAAATGAATTTGCGAAACTCTTTGAAAAATATGATATCGTTTGCTCAGCTTCGTGAATCCAGAGATTTCGGGAGAGGCATTCCATTGTGTTCGGGAGAATACGTGGAGAATCGAAGGCCGTGCCACCAGGAGTTTCTGATAACTAGCTTAAAACAGTTTGGATTGCGTTAAGAGAAGACTATGAAGACCATGAAATCTTCAACCCTGATGAAACTGGGCTATTTTATAGGATGACCCCGGATAGGTCGTTGCTTTTCAAACACGAAAACTGCAGTGGTGGTAAGATTTCAAAAGAAAGGATAACAGTTATGGTTGCTGCAAATTTAACTGGAACTGAAAAATTGAAGCTTTTAGTGATCGGGATATACAAAAATCCGAGGGCATTTAAAAATATAAAATCGCTGCCAGTTGATTATCATTCGAATTCTAAAGCTTGGATGACGGGGGAAATCTTTGAAAATTGGTTACGGAAGTGGGACCAAGAACTTATTAAACAAAAAAAAAAGAGAATTCTTCTTATTCTGGACAATTGCCCAGTCCACCCTCCGGTCCAAGGTCTTCATGCCATTAAATTAACTTTTTTTCCTCCCAACACAACCTCCGTGTTACAGCCTATGGACCAAGGTGTCATTAAGTCCTTAAAACTTCATTTCAGGAAGAACTTGATTCTACAGATCATCGACGATATTGAAAATAAGAAAGAACCGAAGATTTCAATACTGGACGCTATCATCATGCTAGAAAAGGAGTGAAATAATGTTAAACCTTTAACGATTTCTAATTGTTTCCTGCATGCTGGTTTTCTTAGGGGTGAAAATCCTTCCATTTTTCAAATTCAAGACGCTAGAGATGAAACGCTCCAAGACTGGGCTCGAGATTTGTCAATAGAACAAGATTCACTGAAGACATAGATTTGGCTCTTGCAACACATGGGAATATAACGGATGAAGATATTGTTGCAGGCGTAAATGCAGGGATTTCTGGCAGAGATGATGATATTGACGACAGTGCCAGTTCAGAAGATCATTTGAACGAGTTTTCTTGCCGAGTTTAAAAGAAATGTTTTCAGCAATCAATACCGTTAATAAATTTTTAGCTTGCAATGATGATTTTGTGAAGGAACCGATAAAAAAAAAGCTGTCAAAGAACTTGTCGCGATAACCGAAAATTCTTTTTATTTACAAAAAAAAACTAAACAAACAAGTATTACTGACTTTTTTTCGGTAAATCAATAAACATGTAAAAACAAAATATTGCATTATGTATGTACATTCATAATAGCTATATAATTTTATTAATTTTTCTTTTTTACATTTTTAGAACTATGTATTTGAAAAAGTTATAAAAACATATTTATATGAAAATAAGCAGTGTGTTTTTCCCTGATTGGACTTGAACCTCTTAACCATTTTTTGAATGTCATGTTTTAGGTGTAAATAGAAATTATGTGACAATGAATTTGGTATTTTCAGCAGTTTTAAGTCATCTATCGGTTATAAAAACTATCGATTATAAGAACCAGTTCTTAAAGTCCCCTGGATGTTCTAATAAACGTTTTTTACTGTAATTAGTAAAAAAAATCACATCATAAAACTTCTCATAAAGTTTTTAAAAAAATTTTTAATTTAAATTTTTAAAAAAGTTTAAAAATTTTTTTAAATATTGGTATCGGGGTTGAAATTTGTCTAAACTGACTAAATTTTTTTTATTTAAAAGAAAGACAAAATCTTGTAATGGTATTATTTCCTCAAGTGCAAAATATTAGCATTAAGTCAAACTTTAGCCAAAATCGACAAAATAAAAGGTTACCCCGCATTTACACAGACGCCCCTCGTCTCCTTGCGAGACATTAGTCACGCTCCAGGAGCAGGACTAATCGACCCGAATGACCGTTCTCACATTCTCGCCTCTTGTTGTCATTTGTGCAATTTCCCGACGACATTCACCCCTTTGACCTTTGACCTCCCTCCCCGTCGCCATTCATCCCTTTGCGATCCGGTCCCCATTCCCCCTTTGACCCCCCAACGTGGGGGGGGCGTCGGCCTCGTCCCTTTGACTCGGGCCCAAAAAACCACTCCCGAAGCGAGCGCCACGATTGGGGAGGAGAATAGTGGGGTTATCGGCGAGGGGCACGTTTACACAACCATTTATCACTCTTTCCCCCTATTTGACCCTCCTCGTTCGAGGCTGTGTAACTGCGGGGTTAAAAAAAATAATAATCAATATAGGCAAAATGTTGGTATAAGTCACTGTTTCCTCTTGTGCGATATACTAGCATCAGAACTGAAACTTTAGGCAAAATTGACCAAACAGAATTGAAAAGTGAGAAAAAAATAATTAAATATGGCAAAATCATGGTAGCAGTCATTTTTGAATTATTGGTAAAGTATGAGCATCAGGACTGACACTTTAGCCAAAACTGATAACAGCAAAAAAATTAAAATTTAAAAAAGAAAAAGAAAAAAGAAATGAAGGCAAAATGAGGGGTTTCTCCAGCTGATATGTTTGGAGATACGTAAATTTATGTATAACTAAGAAAAACTTGTGACCTAAAAACGCATAATCGATGTTCTCGTCTAAATGTCGAATATCTTATTGAAAAATTAAGCAGGCTATATTTGCAATAATTAAAAAAGAAAGCAATAAAAAAGGCTATCTATGTTAATATAATCACTGGAAAATTGAATTTTAAATTGTATATCCTTTCGCTTTTTTTTAATTTTTTATTTATTTATTTATTTATTTATTTTTTTACAGAATGCGCGTAGTTCTTATTCAAGTTTGGGGTAAGAATGCAAGGAATATAAATGTGTTTTTAATATTTTTTCCCCTTCTGTTTTCGTGTATTGCTCCTGACGTTAGGAAAATCATGTTAAAATTTTGAGACAAGAATGCAAAACATATTGATGTGTTTTTTACATTTTTCCCTCTCTTAACGTGTATTACTCCTGACGTTAGGTAAGTCTTGTTCAAGTTTTCAGGGAAGAATGCAAAACATATTGCTGTGATTTTAACATTTTCCCCCTGTTTACGTGTATTACTCCTGACGTAAGTATCTGTTCTTTAAGTTTTGAGGCAAGAATGCAAAACATATTGATGTGTTTTTTGCATTTTTCCCTCTCTTAACGTGTATTACTCCTGACGTTAGGTAAGTCTTGTTCAAGTTTTGAGGGAAGAATGCAAAACATATTGATGTGATTTTAACAGTTTTCCTCTGTTTACGTGTATTACTCCTGGCGTAAGTATGTCTTGTTTAAGTTTTGAGGCAAGAATGCATAACATTGATGTCTTTTTTACATTTTCCCCTCTCTTAACGTGTATTATTCCTGACGTTAGGTAAGTCTTGTTCAAGTTTTGAGGGAAGAATGCAAAACATATTGATGTGATTTTACATTTTTCCCTCTCTTAACGTGTATTACTCCTGACGTTAGGTAAGTCTTGTTCAAGTTTTGAGGGAAGAATGCAAAACATATTGATGTGATTTTAACATTTTTCACCCCTGTTTACGTTTATTATTCCTGACGTTAAGCAAGTCTTGCTGAAGCTTGCTTAACGTCAATGATGCAAGAATGCAAAACATTGATGAGCTTTTAACATTTTTCTCCTATTTACGTGCATTACTCCTGACGTTAGGTAAATCTTATGGAAGTTTTGACGCAAGAATGCAAAACATATTGATGTGTTTTAACATATATTTCCTTTTTACATAAATTACTCCTGTCGTCAGGTAAGTATTGTTAAAGTTTTGAAGCAAGAATGCAAAACATGTAGATGTGTTTTTATGTTTAATTTCCCTCTGTTTACGTGTATTACTCCTAACGTTAGGTAAATCATGTCAAAGTTTTGAGACAGGAATGCAAAACATAATGATGTGTTTTTAACATTTGTTTTTCCTCTGTTTACGTGTATTACTCTTGACGTTAGGTAAGTCTTGTGGAAGTTTTGAGGCAAGAATGCAAAAGGCAAGAATGAGAAGCGAATGCAATAGGGTTAGTACACAGCAGCCTTAATGGTTTGTCGTTCAGTCTAACTGTGTGGCCTTTTTTTTTTTTATAAATGGACCTTTTGCTTTCCTTTCTGCAGGATTCTCCGATTACCATCTTGGAAAAAAACTGCACGCGAAGTCGACGATTCTTCGATTACCATCGCAAAAGAATCGTTTGAAGAACCTAGTTTATTTTATCTGAAACTAATTGTCTTTCTTTGTTTTTATTGCGGATATTAAGAGATGTGTGTTCCTTTTTAGTTTGAAAGTTTCGGTATATATTTTCAAAATAAAAACATGAATTTTATGGAACATATATTTCAAAGATTTTAAAATGTATGCGTCATAAATTAAATTAGAATCCAAAAGCAATGCTTTACGAAGAGAAATTAAGTCCATTTCAAGAACTGTGGCCAAGTGAAGAGTCATAAACTATTGGGAGAATTGAGTTTAACTGTAGTGCTGCCATCTAGTGATAGGAAGAGTTGACTATTTTCGATCACAAATTTAAAACACATAAATTACTACACATCAATATTTTGAATTAATTTTATCGGTTTGGTACCATAAAATAAATATTTATATTTATATATCTTACTTCTTTTATTCATTATTTTATACCGAAGGTTTTGCCTGAGACATTAAAATTTATAAATATTACACCATCAATATTCAGGGAAATATTATGTTCGAATCAGATAAAATTCTTTCAGAATACAACCAACAATTGAAGAGCTTAGAGACTTCCATTTACGATGATTTTCGGCTAATCTTCCTTATACTATTACTTTATTGCCAGGATAATTTGGCGCCAATCCTTGTGACGAGGATCGTTCTTTTCCTCACATGAGAGCCGCCTGGATGAGCTACATCACAAAGGATACTGTAATAGTAAGCGAGCCGGTTCAGGAGGGTCAAAAGTCAAAAGTTAGTACACATAGATTGGTAACCGATTGAGGGGAACTTATTTTTTTCGCACTTGGATTTTTTTGCACGTGTTCTATGACGGTAATTGCATGATTTTTTAATCTGATTTTCTTTATTTATTTAATTAAGCTTTATATATATATATATATATATATATATATATATATATATATTTATTCATTCATTCATTTATTTATTTATTTATTTATTTATTTTATATATATATATATATATATATATATATATATATATTTATTCATTCATTCATTTATTTATTTATTTATTTATTTATTTTATATATATATATATATATATATATATATATATATATATATATTTTTTTTTTTTTTTTGGGGGGGGGGGCATGAATTGCATACATTGACCGTTGTTCTTAATTTGAATGTACTCCGTAGCAAAGTTCGGATTTTCAGCTTGTATGTAATATTTTTTTATATTAAGTTGAAATAGATTGCACAATTTTTTTGCAAGTGTTGGTAATTGTATGATTTTCTAATCTGAATTTTTCTAGTTATTATATTTTATTTTAGCTTAATATATTTATACGCAGCACACACACACATATATATATAAATATATATACACTGCTGGCCACCCAAATTGCAACACCAAGAAAGACAAGAGATATCACAACAAAATTTATTTTGTAGATAACATGTTGACCAAGTATCAAATGGTTAAATTTATAGACTTCTGTGAAGTGTGGTTCCTGCCAAAATCAGTAGCCAGAGTAGCCGCCATTGTTGGAGATCACCGCTACCACACGCCTCAGCATTGATTCAAAGAGACTTTGGATGAGTTCTTGGGGTACAGCAGACCAAGCAGCTTCCACACGTTGCCAAAGTTGATCTGCTGTGGCAGCTGGGGATGGAATCTGGGTCAATCGTAGAGCAACCATGGACCACATGTTTTCTATCGGTGAAAGATCCGGAGAGCGAAGCGGCCAGGGAAGCAATTCAATCTGGCTATTGACGAAGAACCGTTGGACAATGCGTGCCACGTGTGGTCGCGCATTATCCTGTTGAAATATGGCTGTGGGCAAGCCCTGAAGGTAAGGAAGGGCAACTGGCTCCAACACCTCGGAGATGTAGCGCTGGTTGTTTAAAGTACCGGCAATGCGTACTAGAGGTGTGCGAGAGTGATATCCAATACCGCCCCATACCATAATACCCGGTGCAGGACCAGTGTGGCGGTGCATAACGCAGCTGTTCAGCATCCTCTCTTCACGGTGTCTCCAGACTCGAATGCGATCATCGTGGTGTTGCAGACAGAAGCGTGACTCGTCAGTGAAGACAATTTCATTCCATTCTGCCGTCCACATCGTTCTGTCATCGCACCATTGGCGGCGGAGACGTCTGTGGTTCTGCGTCAAGGGTAGACAAAGCAATGGACGTCTTGCGGACAGACCACTCTGCTGTAAACGGCGTGGAATGGTACGCGCAGACACTGGATGATGCGTTACAGACTGCATGTGCTGTGCTATGGTTCGTGATGTGACTGAGCGATCCGTCACTGCCATGCGCACAATTTGCCTGTCACGTGAAGTGGTGCGCTGAGGTGGATGCGATCGAACACGCCGGTCCGTCGTACCCTCCTGCATCCAACGATCACATATCCGCATTACAGTTGTTTGGTTTCGTCCAACACGACTACCAATTTCCCTGAAAGATAATCCACAATCTCGGTAGACCACTATCCTTCCTCTGTCGAACTCGGATACTTGATCAAAAGATGATCGCTGTTTTTGAAGAGGCATAATTGATCGTTTTTTTTAAAAAAACCACAAGAAAAAACACAATTGCCGAACTTGAAATCGTCGAAATCTCTAAGCCTTAAATAGCGCTTTGAAGTGGCGCCACAGGCGCGCGTGATGTGCGTCTGCGCTGAAATTCTAATCATTTGCATATCTCACCTTCGCTAATGCATGTTGTAAATTTCATGTTATTTGCATGTTTCCTTCAGGGTGTTGCATTTACAGTGTCCAGCAGTGTATATGTATATATATATATATATATATGTGTGTGTGTGTGTGTGTGTGTGTGTGTGTGTATAGATATATATATAGGTGGTTATCAAAATAATGGAAACACTAAGAAACACTATGAAAACATTTACGGCGCAGAATCATCTAAAGTCAATAACAATAACTGGGACTTGCGTACGATTCTTGGCCACAGAAAGATGTCATTTTCTAAAATGTTGTCGATATTTTCCCTAGCTCCACTAGCTATATTCTCGCTTGAATTAGGAATCCTGGGAAATTTTTGACACCTTTTAAACAACACTTCAAATGAACGTTGAATTAGTAGGTAAATCGGGACACTGAAAGTAAACATTGCCGCTGTCCTTTCATTCACTTCCATGGGAATAAACGGCGACCCCACACGCAAAGCACGGCTGAAGGAATTTTGTTTCGATAACTGCCACTGATCTGCAGAAATATGTCGGTTTGGGGAAATAGTTGGGCATTGTATCCGCAGGATGTTCACTCTGTTTTTAAGCTGCGAAATTTTTCGATCATGAGAAGAGGAGATCGAACTCTCGCGACCGGGTTTCACCAGATCATTCCGGCGAGGTGAAGGAATGAGAAGTCGTGAATCGAACACCTTACCCCGCGAATACACATTCGCGAAAGACGAGAGTAGAGTGGGGGAAACAGTGATTAATAGGTTTCCTCGTCGATAACCCCACGATTCTTCTCGACACTCAGGCGCTCTATTCGACCCGCGGTTTCCTGACGAACGATCAAAGGGACGAGGGACCTTCTCCCCACGTTGGGGGGGGGGAGACCCCGGATCGCGGTTTTTGGAAACGGATGACGGGGAGGGGGGGTGGGGGTCAAAGGTCAAAAGGGTAATGACGGCGGGAGGTTGCGAGCGGCGGAAATATGAGAACGGTCAGTCGGATCGATTTGTCACGCTCCTGGAGCGTGACTAATGTCTCGCGAGCTGACGGGGGGTGACTGATTCGCGACTGTGTATTTGCGACTTTACATTTTCACCCACCTACATTTGCAGCTTGAGAAATAAAGGAGGGGAGGGGTATTTTGTTTTGTATTTTTTACTCAACTAAGAGAGTTTTCGTCATATATTTACTTTTCATTACATTTTTCAGGTGATTCTGATTTACTGTTATCCATCATGCATATCTTGTTCCGAACGTCTCAACAGACGAGCGCCGTGTTGTATGAGTTCTGCATGATGTAGTAGGGCAAATTAATAAAGTCTGGATATAAAGCTATAAAATATTTATTTATATTTTCATTACTTACAGGACACATCAGATGTATAAAAAATAGTTAAATCTTAAAAATTATCTATCTATATATATAAAACACTTCCGTAACTGACTGACAGATAACGTACAGACCAAACCGCTTGACCTAAAGGGCTGAAATTTTGCATGGCGATTCTTCTTATAGTGTAGGGGTGCACTAAGAGAGATTTTTGAAAAATTCTTCTTAGATTTTTTAAAACTAAATTTTTAAGCTGTTTTTGTAACTTTTTTTAAGTTTGCGTTTAAAATAATAATCCGAGGGTTATAAAATTTATATCACGAGAAAGATCATATAAATTCCTTTAAAATGAATTCTTTTTCGAATCTTTACCTCCATTTTCTGATTTTTGGTGAATTTTTGACGATTAATTTTTAGAATTTAGTTTATTAAATGCTTATTACGTGGTTTCTTTTTTTTTGTGATACTAATTTTACAAAATCTATTCTTGCGTCACGTGCATAACAACGAAATAAATTGACCGAAAATATATTAAAATACAGTAAAAGATGAAAATTTAACCACTAGACTAATTGAGATGGAAGTTTTCTAAGAATTTAATTCAAATTAGTATGTTTTATGGCTATTAAACATGCAAATTAATTGCATACATTGTCCGTTGTATTTATTATATGTATATACTAGCTGAAAACCCGCACTTCGCTACGAAGTACATTCAAATTAAATACAACGGTCAATGTATGCAATTAATGCCAAAAAAAATATATATATATATATATTTATAATAAATGCGACGATCAATGCATACAATTGATGTAAATATATATATATATATATATATATATATAGGATGGCAAGATGTCTAGGGGAATGATAATGCAACTTTTGCACAAACAAACACTATTTATTATTCTTGGGACATGACAATTACACGGGACATTTACTAGACAGTTATAGGGACATTCAGAGTTAAAATAACCGCTCTCTTCACCATTTAACACAAATCAATTCGATGCGTGGGCAGTCTCGTGGAGATGACCTAACTCGTCACTCCCTACGATCGATCTCCTGTTTTTCTCTTCACGCACGTTTTACCTTGCCGCGCAAACCTCAGCGACATCTAGTAGCCATTCTGCACAACGTAGCTATTCCGCAATCTTCTGGTACGGTCTGCCTCTTTCCTATAGCGCTCGTCTATCCTGACTAGCAGTGTCCTCACTGCTGCAACAACCTAGTATCTAAAATACACGAACTAAAAAAACAAAAACACATAGATTAGTATACAGTTTACAAACATTAAATTCTGGCCAAAACATTCATAAGTCAACATTTGGTCCAGGGCTTCATTTGGTCCGCTGATGAAGATGTAACATTTGGTCCTTCATGATCTCCAATTTTGGCGACATCGTAGCGATCATGGTATTTAACTTTAGTAACACGGTAGGGTCCAAAATATTTCGGTCGGAGTTTCATCTTGCTTCCAAACTGAGTTCTCATAATTGCCACCAGTTCTCCTTGCTTGTACTGATAAGCCTCCTTGCGTTTTCTATTGTAAGTCTTACGATTCTCCTCTTGAATTTTTAAAATATTCTGCTTAGCGTCTTTCCTAATGCTATCACGATGTTGATTAAATTGGTTTTGACTTTCTTCCACAAGCAAATTTCTTATAAGGGCATCCTCGGGATTTTTCATTCTGGTTCCTATGAGTAATTCAAACGGTGAGTACTTAGTACTACGTGACGTACTGCAGTTTAACCCTCTTTGCACTGAGTCAACATGTTTAAACCACTTCGCGGGATCATTTAAGGACATCTTTGTTAATACCGGGATAAGGGTTCTATGTATTCTTTCCACTTGACCATTTGCTCTTGGTACTCCAGCAGTTATTTGTACATGATGGATATTCTCTTTAGTGCAGTATTCTTCGAATTCGTTGGATCTGAAAGCTCCTCCTCGATCACTGATTATGGTCGAAGGATTCCCGAAGGTTTTCTGCTGTAGCTTTTGTCTTTCGATGGCTTCTTGCGCTGTGGTACTTTTAGTTGGATAAAGCCATGTGAATTTTGTAAATGCATCTACGACCGTGAAAATGTGATTGTAATTCTTATTGGTTGCTGTCAGTGGTCCAATGAAATCCACATGATATGTTGATAATGGCGAATCTTCCTTAGGAATAGGATGTAACAGTCCTTCTCCTTTCCCAGTCTTCTTATTTACTACTATGCATTCAACACAGTTTCTTATCACATTCTCAACACACTTTCTCATGTTTGGGAAATAAAAATTGCGTTTCACCAAGTCTTCAGTTTTTACAGCAGCAAAATGCCCAAAAGAATGTGCATGCTTCACAACGTCCACTTGCATCATTTCAGGTACTACCAGTAACTCTTCATCATTATCAATCTTATACAAGACATTATTATTCAAGATAAATTCGGAGGTTTTGCCTGCCTGTAACAGTTTCTTGATGGTTTTGATATATTCGTCACTTTCTTGAGCATTAACAATTTTGTAAGTCAATTCATCACTATTCACAAGCATAACGGGGAATCTGCTCAATGCATCAACGTGTTGCATTTGTTTTCCAGGGCGATGTACTACTTCATATTGGAACTCTTGCATGAATAATGACCATCTGGCAACTTTTGGTGTAAGTTCCTTTTTATCTAGGGTTTTTGCAAATGCCGCACAATCAGTGAAAATTTTGAATTTGGTTCCCAATAAATAATTTCGAAATCTTTTTAAAGCCTAGATAATCGCAAGCACTTCAAGTTCATAGCTACACAATTTTTCTTCCTGGATGGAGGTTTTTTTGCTCATATACTGAATTGGATAATAGCGCCCATCATCACTCTGCTGGAAAAGTATTGCCCCTAACCCAAGTTTACTTGCGTCCGTGTGTAATTCCAATTTCTGCCCTTCTCTGTAAAGGTGTAACAGGGGTTCATTAGACAGCGCGTCCTTAAGTTTTTGAAAGGCTATTTTCTGTTCAAAGCCAAATTCGAAAGGTTTTGAGGCTCGTAATAAATCACTAAGTGGTCTTGCTATAATGGCATATGACGGTATGTATTTTCTAAAATATCCTGTCAACCGCAGGAAACTCTGTACTTCTTTGGCATTTTTAGGTTCAGCAAAACAACGGACTGCTGCAGTTTTCTCTAACGACGGTCGAATAGTACCATTTTTAATGATGTGGCCTAAAAAATTGATTTTCCTCTGCAAAAATCGGCACTTCTTAAGGTTCAGCTCAAGACCATACTTGGAAGCTGTTTCTAACACCCGACTTAATTTTTTATGCGCTTCTTTCTCATTGATAGCTGGGATTATGATATCGTCTAAATAAATAACTAAAGTCCCGTCTCTCAATAGGTCTCTGAACACGTAATTGATGTATCTTTGAAAGTAATTGCTGCTAATGGACAAACCAAACGGTACTCTTAGGAATTCATACTGGCCTGACTCTGTTACAAACGCAGTGTATTTTCTACTTGCTTCATCCACTTCTACATGGAAGAAAGCATTTTTCAAATCGAGAGTCGTGAACACCCTTCCACTTTCTAGCTTATCTAATACTTCCTCAATAACAGGTAGTGGATATCTGTCTCTAACTATTCGCTTATTCAGAGCTCTATAGTCAACGCACAAACGCATCGTATCATCCTTCTTTCTACACACCACAACAGGCGAAGCAAAATCAGAGCAACTCTCCCTAATTATCCCTTGCTCTAACCAATCATTTATTTGTTTTTCGACTTCTCTCTTTTCAGGAAGCGACAACCTGCGTGATCTTTGACAAATGGGTCTCTCATCGGTCAGAATTATTTTCATTTTCAAAGCAGTAGTTTCTGTTTTGTTTGGCTCATAATTTTGAACAAGAGCGTGAATTTCGTTTCTCAATTTACAGTCAGTAATGTGTGACAGGTCAAAGGGGCAATCATCATACGATTCGGATACTCTCACTAAGAACGAAGCTGATGAATCGTTGTTTATATTCGCGCTCTCTAAATGTTTTCACGTTTTCAATCCTGCACCGCTCGTCGGCGCCACCGCCTCCTCTGGTTTCAATAACATGTCATAAATTTTCGCTGGCAAAATAACTTCCGCGCAGCCAAGACCTCTCGCGCTTTCCCGCCTTCGCGTAGCGAAATGCAAAACTTGTAAACCTTCTCCAGCCGGCGCTCACCGAACACACTTGTCAAAACAATCTGAGAATGAATTGGCTTTGCAGCCGAAACAAAATTCTTGTTTACGATTATCGAACTCGCACCACTGTCTACCGTGGCGACTAAAGGTTTTCCGTCTATAAACACATCGACATACTGGAGCTCACTGAATAAATAGTCATTTTGAGTTGGGATAGAAGTTGAAACGTGATTGATTCCGTATTTTTGGTCACTTTTGTTTTCTGCATTCGACAATTTCTTTGTACAGTTTCTAGCAAAATGCGGCCCCCCACACACATAACAAGATATAGGTTCTCTACTAGAAAATTTTTGATTCTGTCTCTGAAACTGCCTCGGGGAATGGTTTCCATATTCAAATTTTGTACGATCTTTGATAACGTCACTTTCATTTCTAGAACGAACACTCAAATAGTTCCGCGTTTCATGCAAAGTTTTATTCTTAGAAACAAAAAAAACGTCACAAGTCTTTCCAAGCTGTTCAGGCGTCAGCCACGAGTCCGCCTGTGTGATTTTAATGTGAGAAGCTGTTTCTTGATCTAGTGTGTCTAAAAATTTATCGCTCACCATTAGGTCAAAAAGTTGTTTAAAATCAGAAACATTACGGATTTTGAGATAATATTGGAACATTGCATTTAAGCGTGTTGCAAACTGAACATGCGTCTCATTCACCTGCCTTCTAGCTCTTCTAAAGTTAAGTAGACACTCTTGAGCCGTGGGTTAGAATTCTTTCATGATTAAAGATTTAACTAACTCATAGTTATTCATTTCATCATCTTTAACGTATAGTAAAATGCTATGGGCCTTCTCTCCGAGAATATTTATAAGAATTTCGGATTTCAATTTCTCTGGGACATCCTTAACTTTAAACGCTCGTTCCAATGATTGGAAAAAAAGGCTAAAATTTTCCGCTTTTGTCGGCAACTGTATTGTTAGCGTTTTTACACTTTTAATCAAATTTTCAAGATCACAAACCTCAGTATTTGATACATCTTGAGCTGCTACTTCTGCTTTCGATTTGCAAAGTTCTACCTCTCGTTCTATACGTTGGAGCGTTAATTTTTCTAATTCTAGTTTTGAGTTTGTTAGCTGCAGTTCAAGCTCAGCTTTTGGCTGCCGATCCTCAATTATTCGGTTAAGAAGATTCATTACAAATTCTGGGTCATCTTGGAATGCTTTAGATCTCTCTAGTTTATTTTTTAACTCTATAATCGTTTCTTTTGCAATGCACTGCTCACCAATCTCAGTAAGAACATTCACTATGTCCTCTTTGCGCGTATTCTTGTTATAATTAATAGTAGTAGACATTTTTCATAAATCTTTTTCTCGGCAATAGAGTTATAAAAAGAAGATATCCTACCTTTTCTCGCAGGACTCTTGCATCAGTAGTTAACTTCACAGTGTATCACAAAATGTAACACAATAAATCCAAAAAGTATATCACTATAAATCCACGGATTGTTCTTTCATATCACAGTCACTTATATAAATTAACCACAGTCACTAGTTGTCCTCAAAGTCCATCCGGGGCGATCCCCCAAGTTTATAGGATGGCAAGATGTCTAGGGGAATGATAATGCAACTTTTGCACAAACAAACACTATTTATTATTCTTGGGACATGACAATTACACGGGACATTTACTAGACAGTTATAGGGACATTCAGAATTAAAATAACCGCTCTCTTCACCATTTAACACAAATCAATTCGATGCGTGGGCAGTCTCGCGGAGATGACCTAACTCGTCACTCCCTACGATCGATCTCCTGTTTTTCTCTTCACGCACGTTTTACCTTGCCGCGCAAACCTCAGCGACATCTAGTAGCCATTCTGCACAACGTAGCTATTTCGCAATCTTCTGGTACGGTCTGCCTCTTTCCTATATATATATATTTACAAAAAAATCGTAAGGGATATTTATTTTTTTTGTATAATGCCCAATCGTCTGCTGCATTAGAAAGAAGAAAAAATTTTTTTTGTCTATTTAGTTGTTATGCACGTGACGATAAATTTATTTAAAGTACCAGAAAAATAAATCGCGTGATCAGCATTTAATAAATTAAATTCTAAAAATTAATCTTTAAAAATTCACCAAAAATCAGAAAATCGCGGTAAAGATTCGAAAAAGATTTCATTTTAAAGGAATTTTAATGATCTTTCTTGTGATATAAATTTTATAACCCTCAATGTATTATTTTAAATGCAAACGTAAAAAAAGTTTAAAAAACAGCTTAAAAATTTAATTTTAAAAAAATCTAAGTAGAGTTTTTCAAAAGTCTCTCTTAGTGCACCCGTACAGTTTAAGAAGAATAGCCATGCAAAATTTCAGCCCTATAGGTCCAGCGGTTTGGTCTGTGTTTTGTATGTCAGTGAGTCAGTGAGTCAGTTACGGAACTGTTATATATATATATATATATATATATATATATATATATATATATATATATAGTATATATATGTAATAAATTAAATATTAGGCCCTCCATTCTATCAGTTAAATTCCCTTTCCTAAATCCAATCCCCAGTAACATTACTTTAACGCTTTAAAAACCCATAGCAACAGGACTTCCCATAAAACAGCAAACGTTGCATTTCTACACGTGTATACGTCCCGAGAAAGGCGTGAGTTCGCATCGCCAGCCCGAAATTCCGCTGACATTTCAAAACAACAGCCACATGTACCTCGCTTCTAGCGCGTAATGTTGAAAGGTGATATTGCACTTCGCTCCGAGCATCTGAAATGAAAGGACGTATGTTACTATCGCTCCTAATAAAATGATTCGACCCGACTGCTTCAAAATTTAAATTCTTTCAGGCTGAGTCTAGCTCCAGCCATGTAAATTTGAGCTAGTTTTCCTTTTCAGGTTGCATTTTAAGAACGAGATGTAATGATTATATTACATAGAGCCGAAAGCGATTCTTCATGTGCGTATCAACCTCAACGGACTTCGAATCCACTGCCTTGGACTATGTGTGTGCGCGTGAAATACCGACCTTGAGAGAAGCGCAATAGGAGTTCGCCACTTGAAAATGAAATGACCTAGTTTTGATTTCCCTTTTCGAAAATGACATCGAAAGATTTAAATAAAAAATTGGCTGATCATCGTGACTCTGACCAACCTGAAGAAAAACAAGGGGATAATTCTGGAGTTTACGATAAACAATTATTGGAAAACAGTGCTATATCTTCACCAAATCAATTAAGTAATCTTCCGAAATTCAATCCTTGTGGTTTGGTCAAAATTAATAACTGGTTGAAATTCTTCGAGAAAAAGACTATTGAATTGACGGAAGAAGAAAAACTACAAATATTTCCGGATTTTCTATCGGACGAGGCTTTGGAATTTTACATCGAAAACCTAATAGAATCACAAAAGTGGGATGAAGTTAAAATAAAAATCAGTGACTATTTCTCAGAAGAAAAACAGTTTTCATTCGAAGATTTGAGCAGGTTGAACCTTTCTGGAAGTCAAAATATAAATGATTATTTTAAAAAGAAAATTAATATCGGTAAAGCATTAAAACTTGAAGAAGAAATTATAATTAAAGGTCTCACAGACGGATGCCGACGGATTGAAGATACAGGGATTTATTTTTAATAAGTAACGTTGGTACAACTACTGAGTGGATTTCCCTTGCGAGGAAAATGATCAACAGCTACGAAGATAAGAGTAAAGAACAACATAATAGAGACTTGCGTAACCAACAGTCCGGTTTTCGCAGACCGTTCGATCGGCGAGATGACTATGACAGATTCCCACAACACGAGTCACCTAGATTCCGGCACCAACAACCGCGACCATGGCATAGATGGCCCCAGAATTTTCGAGAAGAGGGACGTCCTATGACTCGGTTCCAGTCTCCACAACATGCAAACAACTATAACAGCGACATGACAGAACAGCGACAATGACGGATGCTCACAGTAGACCTAGAAATCGGTACTGAACTGATTATCGGCCTGATAGATACAGGTAGCACCATTAACATTATTTCTCGAACTGTATATGATAAAATTAAATATTATGTGAAAATTCTGCCATCGGACAATTCACAGGTAAGCACCCTCGCAGGTAAAATAAAAACTGATAAAATAATTTCTACAAAATGCCGAATCAGTAAGTTGAACAGATTTGTTAATTTTTATGTTATTGAAACAAATTTAAAGTATGCAATTTTATCGTCGGAAATTATTAATCTATTTAAAATTAATTTGGATTTTAAAAATTTTTGTGTTTACCAAGGAAAAAATAATATTTCATCTACTTTGTCTTTGGAAAATGTTACTAATAATTGCTATATATTTTTAACATATGGTAATCCTAATGTGCCACATACTTGTTCTCATAATACTATAAATCTTGATACTAAATATAATAGAAATTGTGATACTCGTTTTTATAAAATTGAAAATGAAAATAATGTTGCTGATGATGAAAGTGTTCAATTGAACAAAATATTGAATGAGTATAATAATATTTTCGCGAAAAATAAATATGATGTTGGATGTATACGTCTTGAACCACAAAGAGTAGTTTTGAATTCTGAACTACCAATTTCCCTTCGTCCATACAGGGCGTCGCCAAAAAATAATGCCGAAATTAAGAAGCAAATAGACGAGCTTTTAACTGCAGGTTTAATAAAAACATCTCATTCACCCTATGCTTCCCCAATTACTTTGGCTTACAAGAAAGATGAAAATTTAAAATCCAGAATGTGTATCGATTACCGAAAACTAAATAGTATTACAAAAACGGACTCGGAACCAATTCCCCGAATCGACGCAGTTTTAGATCAACTAACCAATGCTAAGATTTTCTCCACCCTTGATCTCGCGAGTGGCTACTGGCATATTAAACTAAATGAAAAAGATACAGAAAAATTAGCTTTCACCTCAAACTTTGGCTTATATGAATGGAAAAGATTACCTTTTGGCTGGAAAAACGCTCCTGCCATATTCCAAAGAACACTCAGACAAATTTTAAATAAATACCAAATTAAATTTGCGCTCAACTATTTTGACGATATAATTATATTTTCAGACTCTTTCGAAGAACACTTAGAGCATTTAAAAACTATTTTCTCGATTTGTGAAAAAGAAAACATAAAATTAAAATTTTCAAAATGCCAATTTGCCCAAACAAAAATAAAATTTTTGGGATATGAAGTGGAAAAGGGATGTTATCACCCGAGTAACGCTAATATAGAAATTATTAAGAAACGTCAACCTCCCACGAATGTTAAAGACTTACAAAGATTTTTAGGTAGCGTAAATGTTTATAATAAATTCATTCCCAACTATGCTAAATTAAGAGTACCATTGAATAAATTATTGAAGAAAGACACTAAATTTGAATGGACAGATGATTGCCAGAAAGCTTTTCAGGATTTAAAAGACGCTCTAATATCTAAACCTGTTTTATCTATTTATAACCCAAATTACCCATGCCATATTTTCGTGGATGCGTCCGGACAAGCGGTAGGCGCAATTTTAAAACAACAACACCCTGATGGAAGTTTGCATCCCATAGCCTATCATTCTCGAAAACTTAAAACCTATGAACAAAATTATGCCATTACCGAGCTGGAATGTTTGTCAATTATTGATGCTGTTGATAGATATTATTGTTATTTACATGGGACTCATTTTACCGTTCATACGGATCATGCTGCACTTGTCTGGTTAAAAAGTATTAAACACCCAACTGGACGATTATTCCGATGGTCACTTAAACTGTCCATGTACGATTTTGACATTAAATATAAAAAAGGTTCTACAAATTATGAAGCCGATATGTTAACTAGAAACCCAATTTCTCACCATGTAACTTTACGTGAACGTAACCCATTGTTGACATTGCAAGAAATCGAGCATCATCAAAATTTAGATAATGTAAACGGTAAGAAGTTTAAAAAAGTTAATAATGTATGGACAATTAAAAAACAAGGTTTAATGAAAATTGTTGTGCCCTTCTCTTTACGTTTAAAATTATTAGAAAAAGCCCATGTTAATTATGGACATTTAGGAGTTTCGGCAATGTTAAATCTGATATCCCCTCAATATTATTGGATTGGAATAACTAAAGATGTGAGTAACTATGTGAAACATTGTGAAGTATGTCAACTAAATAAGAAGTCTAGACAAAAAAGATTTGGTCTCTTACAAATGTTACCCCCTACCAGTGAACCCTTTGAAATTCTTGCCATAGACACTGTTGGTGGCTTAAATTATTATGAGTCTACAAAGAAATATTTACACATAGTTATAGATCATGCCACGAGGTATATATGGACCTTTGCTTCTAAAAATGAAAATACAGATACTTATATTAATTGTTTAACACAAATTTTTCAACACCAAGTACCTAAGAAAATTTTAAGTGATAGAAATAGTGCTTTTACTTCCTCCAAATTTAAGCATTTTTTGAGAAACAATAATATTACACAATTGCTAACTACTTCGCATAGACCACAAACAAACGGAAAAAATGAAAGAGTAAATCAGACCCTGATTACTAGGCTTAAATGTAAATTAAATTCACACCCTGGTAAAGTCTCCTGGACAAAATTATTACGTGAAATAACGAATGAATATAACGACACACCCCATACCGTAACAAAATTTCCCCCTTCTTATTTAATGCATGGAAAACCACCCTACAAAAATTTACTTGATGATCAAGACATGTACCCACCAATTGAAGAAGCTAGGAAGATTGCTAAACAGAGAACTACAAGAAATCATGAAGTAAATAAAGAAAAATATGACACTCGTTTTGAGGAATCTAAATTTAAGGTAGGTGATATAGTAATGTACGAAGAGTTTCGTGTCCCAAATACTCCTAAACTTACTCCCCCTTATTCTGGTCCATATAAAATTTTGAAACAAATTTCTAGAGTAAATTTTGAAATTAACAGACCCAATTCCCTCACTAAGAAAACCTCGGAAATTGTACACTGTACCAGATTAAGACCTTTCAACCCTGCAGATAATTTTCGATTAGCAACTAGAAAAAGTAAAATTCCTATTTTAATAACAGTAAACCCCAAAACGCCCAAGATCCCAAGTAAAAATTAATAGTGTTAAGAAAAGAAAACCTATCTATGATGATTAAGACTACCCAACTGTGACTCAAATAACTACCTGACTATGACTCCGATAATCCTACGATATTTTGATAACCCAATGAAGACTGTTGATGCAGACTGTTGATGAAGAAAACCTAATTTTGATGGATTTACATGCCTACCTAAATTTCGTAGTTATTCATATTTAGAGAATTTTTGATGCTATTTTGCCTTCCACAAATTACCATCTGAATTATTTTAAAAGAATATTTATTAAAAAGAAAATGTTGATGTGCTAAGTTAAAGAAAAATTTTGTCAATGTTAGGGCTAACATGACATGTCACAGGTTACCCCTAATTTTGCCAAGTAAGTTGATGATCTGAGTTGTTATTTTTGTTGACACCGGAGAAACCTTTTGCCAGCACAAGGGGTAGTTCCTCCCGCAGAGGGATGAGCCTCTTGCTGTCTTTGCATCACAGCACCCTCGTGATCACTAACAATCTTTCACGTTGGACATCACAGAGGATAGCCCATTTCACCTCCAGGTTTGTCACTTATGTCATGATTGGTACCAATGATTTTAGAATTTGAATATTTTGAATTGAAACTAGTGACGATGTTAAAGCACATAATGTTTTTGAAAATTACCTAATGTGAAAATGATGCCCATTTACTTAATTAAGGATTTATAACAAGTTGTTTTGAATTGTTTAATTTGTGATCTTATGTATTGTTTAAAAACTTGACAGGTATCTAAATCTATGCTGTAATTGAAGTGAAACTTTCAGAATAATATAAGAAATCAATTTTGTAATAATATTGTCTAAAGTAATGTTGTTTTGAACTTGAACTTATTGAAATATCTTCTGAATTATATATTATGAATTATTTTAAAATTTTTGTAAGTATTCGAGATTAGGAATACGAAAAATGGCGAGCGATGAATGATAATTGGTGTAACGAGGAAGTTTTGAAATCATGTGTAAAATGTAAACACTGAATATAAACCACATACAATAAGGACTTATTTGATAAACAATGTATAACGACTTGAATTTAAACTGAGCTTAAGGACTCCAAGAATTATACGTTATTTTAGGACTCATTATTGAATGAAGAACTTTGATTTAATTAAAAAGTTATTTAGAATATATTAGCCAAAAATATTTCAGTTATTTGAATTTCATTGCACATTGTATAATAATTATAAACTTTATTGCATACTATGTTAATTCCATATATTTTGAATGTTCATTATAGATTTCATTGTATATTCCTTTAATTTCATATATTTTGTGTGATGGTGCAACGAAGTCATAAGAGTGAGCTAATTTTATAGTAAAGATTCAGGAGATTTAACTTTGGATTTGTTTCGGTGAAGTTAATTTATGATGGGTTATGGACAAAGCTCTTGACTCTGTAACCTTGATGTGTTCTAATTTTCACCCACCTTGCTGTTTATCGTGACTTCTTTCCACCAATGTTGCATTCAGAGACAGGTAATTGTATAATGTAGTTAATTTTGATTATATTTGATTGTAATTGTACTCACTTTATTATAAGAGTTCATTTGTATATTGTTTGTGAAAATGTCACCTTTCAACGTGACGACTTTCCCTTTTTCGGGGGGGGGGGGGGGGATTTGTAATAAATTAAATATTAGGCCCTCCATTCTATCAGTTAAATTCCCTTTCCTAAATCCAATCCCCAGTAACATTACTTTAACGCTTTAAAAACCCATAGCAACAGAACTTCCCATAAAATAGCAAACGTTGCATTTCTACACGTGTATACGTCCCGAGAAAGGCGTGAGTTCGCATTGCCAGCCCGAAATTCCGCTGACATTTCAAAACAACAGCCACATGTACCTCGCTTCTAGCGCGTAAGGTTGAAAGGTGATGTTGCACTTCGCTCCGAGCATCTGAAATGAAAGGACGTATGTTACTATCGCTCCTAATAAAATGATTCGACCCGACTGCTTCAAAATTTAAATTCTTTCAGGCTGAGTCTAGCTCCAGCCATGTAAATTTGAGCTAGTTTTCCTTTTCAGGTTGCATTTTAAGAACGAGATGTAATGATTTTATTACATATATATATATGAAATGTCCGGATGGACAGCTCATGAAGTGATAGCTTACATCGTGGCCGGAAAATAATAAAATCAGCTTCAGGAACAAACGAATTTATTAAAGAATAAACAACACATCTTACTCGCTTCGAGCCAGTCCAGCGTCTCTCGCAAAGAGCGCCAAAATAGAATTAGGTCAGAGAGGTTGCCAGAATTGGCGGAGGAAGTTAGTATGTGGGAAGGCGAAGCGTTTACGCCAAGACAAGAAGGAGGGGTTACCAGGACAGAGATGAATTACAGAATGGGCGATTATAGGTAGTTAGTAATATTATCACAGAATACCCCCCCCCCCATCTAAAATGGATTGGAGCCGCGGCCGTCGACTCCAAGACACTTCAGGTAGTGAGAACATGAAAATTAGTAGTTTGAATATTAGGTTGAAGCTGGGTCGAAAATCACAAATTCTTATGTTAAAATGTACAATTAAAAGACATAATAGTATGAAAAATGGCATAATTTTAAAAACAAATAGCTGGAGTAATATAAAAATGGAATGGTACACTTAAATGAAAACACTAACAACAACAGATGTAAAGATGTTCCAAATACAAATACGAGTAAAAAAAATTGTGCATGTCTCATCCCCTGACATGTGTCACAGTCTGAAAGTGTTCAGAGTCCTAGACGGGTACAGTTCAACTACACTGCTGGCCACCCAAATTGCAACACCAAGAAAGACAAGAGATATCACAACAAAATTTATTCTGTAGATAACATGTTGACCAAGTATCAAATGATTAAATTTATAGACTTCTGTGAAGTGTGGTTCCTGCCAAAATCAGTAGCCAGAGTAGCCGCCATTGTTGGAGATCACCGCTGCCACACGCCTCGGCATTGATTCAAAGAGACTTTGGATGAGTTCTTGGGGTACAGCAGACCAAGCAGCTTCCACACGTTGCCAAAGTTGATCTGCTGTGGCAGCTGGGGATGGAATCTGTGTCAATCGTAGAGCAACCATGGACCACATGTTTTCTATCGGCGAAAGATCCGGAGAGCGAGGCGGCCAGGGAAGCAATTCAATCTGGCGATTGACGAAGAACCGTTGGACAATGCGTGCCACGTGTGGTCGCGCATTATCCTGTTGAAATATGGCTGTGGACAAGCCCTGAAGGTAAGGCAGGACAACTGGCTCCAACACCTCGGAGATGTAGCGCTGGCTGTTTAAAGTACCGGCAATGCGTACTAGA
Organism: Dolomedes plantarius; assembly: GCA_907164885.2. Classification (NCBI taxonomy): domain Eukaryota; kingdom Metazoa; phylum Arthropoda; class Arachnida; order Araneae; family Dolomedidae; genus Dolomedes; species Dolomedes plantarius. The sequence goes on along the minus strand of OU015499.1, from coordinate 125,412,718 downwards.
GGTGTGCGAGAGTGATATCCAATACCGCCCCATACCATAATACCCGGTGCAGGACCAGTGTGGCGGTGCATAACGCAGCTGTTCAGCATCCTCTCTTCACGGTGTCTCCAGACTCGAATGCGACCATCGTGGTGTTGCAGACAGAAGCGAGACTCGTCAGTAAAAACAATTTCATTCCATTCTGAAGTCCACATCCTTCTTTCATCGCACCATTATCGGCGGAGACGTCTGCGGTTCTGCGTCAAGGGTAGACAAAGCAATGGACGTCTTGCGGACAGACCACTCTGCTGTAAACGGCGTCGAATGGTACGCGCAGACACTGGATGATGCGTTACAGACTGCATGTGCTGTGCTAAGGTTCGTGATGTGACTGAGCGATCCGTCACTGCCATGCGCACAATTTGCCTGTCATCACGTGAAGTGGTGCGCTGAGGTGGATGCGATCGAACACGCCGGTCCGTCGTACCCTCCTGCATCCAACGATCACATATCCGCATTACAGTTGTTTGGTTTTCGTCCAACACGACTGCCGATTTCCCTGAAAGATAATCCACAATCTCGGTAGGCCACTATCCTTCCTCTGTCGGACTCGGATACTTGATCAAAAGATGATCGCTGTTATCGACGAGGCATAATTGATCGTTTTTTTGAAAAAACCACAAGAAAAACACAATTGCCGAACTTGAAATCGTCGAAATCTCCAAGCCTTAAATAGCGCTTTGAAGTGGCGCCACAGGCGCGCGTGATGTGCGTCTGCGCTGAAACTCTAATCATTTGCATATCTCACCTCCGCTAATGCATGTTGTAAATTTTATGTTATTTGCATGTTTCCTTCAGGGTGTTGCATTTACAGTGGCCAGCAGTGTAGTTGAAAAACTCGTGTACACAAAATATGCTCGTGTACACAAAAATATTAAAATTATTCTTTCAGCAATTAGTAGAATAAATTTACCAAATGCTGTCAAAATCAACTTCCAACATCAATACCAAAGGTCTGGTACCTGATGTTGCAAAAATTCGAACAAAATACAAATTCCAACAATTGACATTAACATTCAATTATTGTGAAGAAATTAAAAAAAGCAAGACAATACAAACATAAATTTGAGGTATGTGACCTGTTGTGAGTACATCCTCGTGAGCGTTTACCAAAGGGAAGGTGCTTCCAACCTGAAACTCAAGTTGAGCAAACTGCACAAAATGAAAAGGGGCAGGCAAGTTTCTCAAACATGAGAGGTAAAAGCAACTGTTCAAAGGGAACATTTGAAAAGTGCGAAGAGACAGGGAGGACAGTGAGTAGAAACCCCAGTATAAAAATCAATAATATTTATCTAGTACATAGTATTTTTCATATAAAATGTAGTAAGCTTCAAAAAGTTTTTTAAAAAAATATGTGAGTTTCACTTACACTCACAGGGTTTCAAAATTAACTAGGATGGAGATAGGACAGGAATGCTAAAATAGAAAGATTAAGGATAGCTGAATGATTTACATATTGGCGACTTACATGATCATTTCACTACTTAATTTTTTTTTTCGATTTTTAATTTTCTTCTGAAATATTTCGTAATTATCATCATGTTCGACATTTATTTTGGCAGTGTTCATTTTGCTTTTACTTTTATTAGAAATTACAAAAAAAATAATATAATAACTGACCTGCTTAAAGCACCAACTTTTGTGGCTTAAAATACAATACTAAATAAGAACTTTTTTGAATGTAAAGCACTCTGATGGTAACTTGAAAATTTGTTTTTATGAGCCTTTTTGATTTCAGAGCAGCGTTCGGCGTTCACCCTGAAATCGTAATTATTTCCTTGAAATTGAATTTTTTGATGACTGTCGCTCACATATATTAAAAGTTGAATCACTTCTTGAAAGCCTAGTTGAATCGGATGCTGCAGAACTGGTACTTTACTCAAAGATGGCGTAGTCTGAGACGGGAAAAAAATGGTGAGGTCAGGCGGGAAACAGAATTCGAAAGCCAAACTGGGACGAACTGGAACAATGGCGTCTTTACTTGCTTCGATGTAGTCGACTTCTGTAGCAATTTCATGGTGTTGGATGAGGAATGTTTTAGCTTTGGTCATTTCAAGCTGGTTAATTCAGGAACGCATGCGGGATTCGAAACCAAAAGTCCTGTAGAACAAAGACCTCCTCACTTTCTCACAATGCAGTCGTATTTTTAAAAAGTCCAGATCCTGTCGAGCTCTCTGAAATGTCCGGATGGACATCTCATGAAGTGGTAGCTTACATCGTGGTAGCTTACATCGTGGCCGGAAAATAAAAAAATCAGCTTCAGGAACAAACTAATTTATTAAACAGTAAAGCAACACATCTTACTCGCTTCGAGCCAGTCCAGCGTCTCTCGCAAAGAACGCCAAAATAGAATTAGGTAAGAGAGGTTGCCAGAATTGGCGGAGGAAGTTAGTATGTGGGAAGGCGAAGCGTTTACGCCAAGACAAGAAGGACGGGTTACCAGGACAGAGATGAAGTATAGAATGGTCGATTATAGGAAGTTAGTAATATTATCACACACACACACACACACACACACACACATATATATATATATATATATATATATATATATATATATATATATATATATATATATATATATATATATATATATATATATATATATATATATATATATATACACTCATGGACAAAAAAATTAGCGCAACAAGAAATAATTGCGGGATCGTAACGAAACTTGCAATGAAGGCACATGTCGGGGAGATATGCAAATGATTAGAAATGCAGCGTGATTGCGCATTACGTATAGCCGGTAGAGGGCGTTGAACATCGTACTCTGTGGAGTATAAAACAGGTAACCAAAGCTTGTTTGAGTGTGCTGAATCATTTACAAAGGAAGAGCTACGATAGACATGCCATTACGCCGTGTTCGAAGACAATATAAGCAGTAGTCGCAGTTTGAGAGGGGGAGAATCGTCGGGATGATGGAAGCTGGGTGGTCAGCTAGGCGAGTAGCTCGTCAATTAGGCCGCTCTGATTGTGTTGTGAGGAGGTGTTGGGACCAGTGGACCCGAGAGATATCATGTACACGAAGACCAGGCTCAGGACGCCCTCGACAGACCAGTCGTCGCGAAGACCGCCACATCGTAAGAAATGCACGCGTACAGCAAACTGCTTCATCGGCCGCCATCCAGGCACAGGTAGCACCTTCACTAGGGGCCTCTGTGTCTTCTCGAACCATACGAAGGCTCCTGGCTGAAGGACAGTTGGTATCGCGGCGCCCATTACGTGTGCTGCCCTTGACACCCACCCATCGACGCCTCCGTTTGGAGTTTTGCCGCGCACGAGGAAACTGGACTGCAGCGGAATGGAACCAGGTCGTCTTTAGCGACGAATACAGATTCAATCTCGGCAGTGATGACAATCGTGTTCGTGTGTGGAGAGCCCGTGGTGAACGCTTCAATCCTGCCTTTGCTGTACAGCGACACATCGCTCCCACAGCTGGTGTGATGGTATGGGGTGCCATTGCCTACAATACACGGTCACCCCTAGTATTGTTCCGTGGCACCATGACAGCCCAGCGGTATGTTCATGAAATCCTGCAACCACATGTATTGCCACTCATGCAACGGCTCCCAGGAGCCATTTTTCAACAAGACAATGCTCGGCCTCATACGGCAAGGGTGTCACAAGACTGTCTCCGCACTGTTACTACCATTCCTTGGCCTGCCCTATCCACAGATTTGTCTTCAATCGAGCATATCTGGGATCATTTGGGACGACGAGTTGGGCATCCCACGAGTTTGAACGAACTAGAGGCAAGGTTACAGGAAATATGGAACGAAATGTCTCAAGACATCATACAGAACTTGTATGACTCAATGCCCGATCGTATCGCATCGTGCATTCGCGCTAGAGGGGGTCCAACGGAGTATTAACTCCTCCGTTCTTTTGCCTTTTTCTCTGAAATAAATTATCCTTTTTCTTTGATTTTCTTATCATTTACTTATATCAAAGTAGTCATTACGTATGTAAAATTTCGTTTCATTTTGACGACTCCTTCTTGGTGCGCTAATTTTTTTGTCCATGAGTGTATATAGCACGGGTATTCAGGTAGTATATTATATATAAAGGCAAATACCACTAAAAAACACTATCTCGGGAACAATAATATCTAGGAAGCTGAAATTTTGTATGGTGGTTCCTTTTAGGCCCTAGGTGAACTTTAAGATATCTTTTTATAAAAATTCAAAATTTATGTAAAGCCCTTCTCACCCCCACAGAAAGCACGGTATTACTGGAACCATAAGACCTGGGAATATAAAATTTTGTATGGTGGGTCCTCTTTAGCCCTAAATGATAACTACGAATCTTGTTTTAAAAATACGAATTTTAAGGGATTAAAACGGTCTTAATCAACGTCCCCCCAAAAAAAAAAAAATTTATATATAAATAAATAAATATAAAACACCATCTCTGCAACAATGAGGCCTAGGAAGATGAAATTTTTACAGGGTGGTCCTTCTAAGGCCCTAGGTGTTAACAAAGAAAATTTCAAGGGAGCTGAAAGAGGCTTAATCCTCCAAAATAAAACACTGACTGAATGATAACTGTATCCATCAGGTACCACATGTCTTACGAAGCTAAAATTTGGAATGGTGGTCTCTTCTAAGTCCTAGGGGCTCACTAAGAAAGCTTTAAAAAACTGAAATTTTCAGGTGGTTAAAAGGACTGAAACTTTGAAAATGAAACACCAACTGATTGATCCTGTTATCTGTGTAACCAGAAGGCCTACAAGGCTCGGATTTTGCCTTGTGGTTCCTCTAATGCCCCAGGTGCTCAACAAGAAATATTTTTAAATTTTAAAAATGCAACATCTAAGGGGGAGAGATGATTTGAGATCATGTTAACAATTTATGAGATTCTTTAAAAGTGAGAGATTAGAACTGTGAACATTTTCCAATTCTAATTTGTATACACCCACTCAATGAGCTATGTAAGCCCAAACGGTGCTACTGTATGGGCAGTGCATTATAAATAATTATGCTTATATGATACACTGGCACCATACGTGTGAACTGGGTACATATTCTATATTTTAAATATTCTTCTAGCTTATTATCGATAATAAATAAAATGCTTGTGCTATAAATTTGAAAACTAAAGAAATAAAATAAGAAAAATGAAATTATATCAAATTAAGTATAATTATAATCAGCATAAATAACACTACTCAAAAAATTTTAGCTTTTTTCTGTATTTGTCTTGTAAATGGGTGAATTTAACAAATTTTGGGGGGGGGGGGGCTGAATTCGGTGGAATAATCAGATTTTCTCTATCACGTCACATTTATTAGGTACAAAGTAGTTGCGTAAAGTGAACAGTGAAATATTTGACAAAAAGTGACTGTTTGAAATATAAACAAAAAATAATATTCACCAGTAAAAATGTTTTCTTTACTACTTAACAAAAAACTGTGAACTTAATACGGGCACGAAACTGTTGCACAATAGCTCATAATATTAATATTAACAACGTTATTTTTCAAAATAGGATAATGTCTTTCTTGATGATAGTGCTTTCCTTTTGTAAGATGTCTGATGATTCTCCCTAAACAGGAACCAACAGTAGTCGCCCATCAATGCAGGGTCCCAGAACCCTTGATAACGATGTTCCATAGTAAGGATGCCTTGGTGAAAATGTTCACTCTGTTCATCACTCAAAATTTGTAAAAATTCAAGCACATAAGGACAAAAATTATATAAGTTCATTATATTTGAAATATAAAGTTACACTACTTCTAGTTTCAGTACAAATGATGTAATCTGTTAAAAGGTTAAAATATGAATTTTGTAGTTTACTAGAAAAACTTGACGTAAATAAATTCCATTATCAGGCACAAATTATCTTTTTGGGATTTCATCAAATCAGTTAGTGGTAATAAATTATAAACAAATGTTAATCCTAGGTGGCTTGTACTTAGGGTCTGAAAAGCTATAGCCTCTTCAAGAAATATTGAGAAAAAAAATTTTGGATGGTAAATACACTCATTCCTTCAGTACTTCCTGACAATAGTTAATTTTAATGCAGAGGAACCAGCTAGAAAGGATTCCTCTTACTTGCTGGTTTTTACACGTGTGGTTTATTTTCGAAGATTATTATGATGATTTTTGTTACGTGATAATGTGTGACGTAACGCCTCCACCCAATTCGCCCTCTAGCGGCATGAATAACTCAGTTCGAACTCTGTATCCGTCCTAGAAGGAGCTCCGGGAACAAGCGGAGTTTCCTTTGGCAAACAATGCCACGCTATTAAACTTTTTATTTTGTTTACAGTCCATTTTGCTTTTTTGCTCAACATAGTACACCTCCGTACATTTTGGTCCTAGCGAACCGGAGGGTTTACCAGTGCATTAAATTTTGCCTTGTTTTAAACTTAAGAACAATGACAGAATCAGTTATTACAACTCTTAACCGCAAACGCGGTAATATAAAAGGACAGTTGAAGAAGATTATCATACGTAAAGATAGTGAGGATATCGCCGAACTGCAGGCCCAATTGGATATAATTTCGAAACTTCAAGAAAAATTTGAAGCTCTAAAAGACGAATATTATAGTGTAGTCAGTGAAAAGAATTTCGAAGGAACTGAGGAAATGTTGTCACAGCTAGATGAGGAGATTCAAAATTCAGAGGTGAGTCTGAAAACCTTGATTAATAAACTTAAAATCAGTAAGAACAATTCTGCTTATCTAAATCAAAATTCTGACTGTTCGACTACTCATGATTCGAATTCGATTAACAATGATCAGCTGAAAAGAATGTCAATAAAACTTCCAAAAATCCCTCTTCCTATTTTTAACGGAAAATTCGAGGAATGGAAGTTGTTTAAAAGCCAGTTTATTAGTCTAATTGACGAAAATTCAGAACTTTCTGAAAACGAAAAGCTTCACTATCTACGTGGGTCACTAAAGGGAGAAGCAAAAATTATAGAAACCTCAGATGACAGTTATGTTTCCCTATTTAAAGCACTAAAGCTTAGATACGAAAATGAAAGGATCATCGTTGACTGTCACCTGAAAAACATTCTAAATCTTCAATCTATCAAACATGAGTCAGCCAAAGAGCTTCGAAACTTGTTGGATAATATAAACAAAAATCTTAGATCACTGAAAATTTTGAATTTCGAAAGAGACAAATTTTCTAACGTTTTGCTATTGAATATTGTTCTTGAAAAATTAGACCGCGAAACGCGAAAATGTTATGAATTAACTCTGAAGGATAACGATGTACCAGATTTCGATGCATTTTTGGAATTTTTAGAAAGACGGTGTCAAATTCTAAACAGTATTCATGTTAACATCTCAACCAAGCCAAATTCCGAACGATTCAAATCCCTTTTCGTTAAATCTAATAAATCACCTCAGATGTGTGTAGTTTGTAAAACCAAAGCCCATGCATTATTTCACTGTGAGAGGTTTAAAGAAATGAAACTGGAAGATAGAGTCAATTTTGTTAAAAAACATAGACTTTGTTACAACTGTTTAAGTGCCTTTCACATGTTACCGAATTGCAATTCTAAAAGTTCTTGTTTCGTTTGTAAACAGACAAACCACCATACGCTCCTTCATAGATATCTAGCCCCGCCAAAAACCGCAATACATTCAAATCAAAACTGTGAAAACATTCCGTATTCTGACACGATAAATATCTCTCCCGCTCAAAATGAGTTATTGCTCGCACCAGACAAAACCATAGGCGCCACATTATCAGCAGATGTCAAAGAGTGTTGTTTAGCTTCCAGCAGCCTTTTATGCACTACAATGTTATATATTGAGAACTCATTTGACGAAAAAATAAAAGTAAAAGCAATTCTTGATAGTGGAAGTTCAGTATCAATTTGTACACAGGGAATAGCAGATGCTTTGGGATTAAAGAAAGAAAAATGCAATTCATCCATTTCAGGCATAAACTGAGGAGAATATTTTGTTAAAAATAAAGTAACAGCAAAAATTTCAAACGATGAGGGCAGCTTTTCGAAAGCATTATCATTCCTTGTGTTACCTAAAATCACAGAATTAACGCCTGTAAAGAAGATTGATATTTCTCGCGTATATTTCCCTCGCGAAATTAAGCTTGCTGACGATACGTTCAATCTTCCAAGTAGAATCAGTCTACTCATAGGTTGCCAGATATTTTTTGAATTGCTTAAGGCTGAAAAATTCAAATCATATGATAATAATTTGATGCTTCAGAACAGTGTTTTCGGCTATTTGGTTACCGGGACTGTGGAAAATGCAGCTTCTCACCATTTTACTGGTCTTGCTCATATTTCAGAAAGAGATTCTTTAGAACTTTCTGTCAAAAAATTCTTTGAGATGGAATCCTTTCCCGGGGATGATACAAATGAATCTCAAACATTTGAAAAGGAGTATTGTGAGCAACATTTTGTTACCACTCACAAAAGAGATGATAGCGGCAGATTTATTGTACGATTGCCCATTAAGGAAGGTACAACGTTCTAGTTTAGGAGAGTCTAAATCAATGGCGGAAAGACGTCTAAATTCCCTTTGGAAGAAATTGGACAAAGATCCAACTATGTCTACTTTATATAAGACATTTATAGATGAATACCTTGCGTTAAATCACATGGAAAAGGTTTCGGACTGCGAGAACTGTAGTGAAATTTATTATATCCCGCATCACGCAGTTTTCCGCCCAGAGAGCATTTCTACCCCTCTTCGCGTCGTGTTTGATGCATCAGCCAAGTGCGAGAATGGAATAAGTCTCAACTCCATATTACTGAATGGTGGACTTGTTCAGCAGGATCTATTTTCAATAGTAGCTCGTTTCCGAACACATAAATATGTATTTAGTACAGACATTACTAAAATGTATAGGCAAATTCTTGTCGAAGAATCGAATAGAGATTTTTAAAGAATTTTGTGGAAACAAATCAGTACTCCCCTGTTGAAGCTTACAAATTGCGTACAATTACGTACGGGACAGCATGCGCCCCGTATTTGGCGACTAGAGCTATAAAGGCTTTAGCTGAGGATGAGCAGAAGTATTTTCCTCGTGCGTCCGCAGTTTTACTTACCGACGTCTACGTAGATGACATTTTGTTAGGTTCAGACAATTTAGAAGACATAATTTCCTTACAATTTGAGTTAATAGATGTATTGAACAAAGGTGGCATGCAGTTACATAAATGGGTATCCAACCACCCAAACTTGTTAAATGACAGTAAAGGTGCTGAATATAACTTTTCTTCAGATTCTGATCCTGTGAAAACTCTCGGTATGCTTTGTGCATGTAATTCCGATAATTTAACCTTTTAGGTTAATATAGACTCTAAAGCAAGCTTCACAAAACGGGATGTTCTATCTTCTATAGCACGCTTGTTTGATCCGCTTGGTCTTATTGGACCAGTAGTTACAAAGGCCAAGATATTTCTACAAAATCTGTGGAGGGAAAAGTTAAATTGGTCTGATCCAATTCCTCCTGATGATATGAAAGAATTGTTTAAATTCTTAAACGAACTTCCCGCTATAAATCAAGTGAAAATTCCTAGGCATGTGATCATTACAGATCCCATCATAACTCAATTACATGGATTCAGCGATGCGTCTGAACGGGCATATGGAGCAGCAATCTATGTAAGCTCAAAAAACAGCCAAGGACAGCAGCAAATAACACTGTTGTGTTCTAAATCCAGAGTATCTCCGATAAAAACCTTAACAATACCCAGGTTGGAACTATGTGCGGCATTGCTACTAGCTCGTCTAGTCGCAAAGATCATCTCTATCATTCAAGTTGAATTCCATCATGTGTACCTGTGGTCGGACTCTACGATAACTCTAGCTTGGATAAAAACTCCTTATGAAAGACTTAAACCCTTTGTGTCCAACAGAGTTAAACAAATTAACGAACTGTGTCCTGACTATGATTGGAGACACGTTTCTTCTGAAACCAATCCTGCTGATGTCCTATCCAGAGGAACTAGTGCAACTAAGCTTCTACAGAACTCTATGTGGTGGACTGGCCCTTCATTTTTAAATTCGGACATTCCATCTTCTAAGGAACCTACTAACATGACTGATAATGATTATTCTAAAGAACTAAAGACTGCATATAATCCTGTCTTAGTTGCTAACACTACTAACAGCTTCATTGATGATTTTTTAAAAATTAGTAACAGTTTTACTAAACTTGTATCTATCTTTAGTTATATTTGCAGATTTATAAATAATGTGAAATTTCCTAAGAATCGAAAGGTAGGTGAGTTGACAACTGAAGAAGTCATAAGTGCTGCAAATCATTTAGTTAAATTAGTTCAACACGCAACTTTTACCTACGAAATTAATTGTTTAAAACATAACAAGGACTTGAAGCGGAGTCAGGTAAGGAATTTATATCCTTTTTTAGATCAAGATGAGCTTCTTCGAGTTGGGGGTCGATTACAAAATTCTCAACTGAACGACGATTCCAAACACCCAAAGCCTTTACCCGCTAGGCATAGATTCACTAAAATCATTATGGAATATTTCCACAAGAAAAACTTGCACGTAGGTCCGCAATCACTCTTGCATTGCGTCAGACAAGAATTTTGGCCCATAGGAGGCAGAAATCTGGCAAGAAAAATTATTAATGACTGTGTAATTTGTTTCAGAAATAAACCAATTAATTCAAATCAGTTGTTGGGAAATTTACCAGCCGAGCGAGTCATTCTAAGCCCAACATTTTCCAACTGCGGAATTGACTTCTGTGGTCCTTTCCTTATAAATTATAAAGGTCAACGTAAAGGAACATCTCAAAAGGTATATGTAGCAGTATTTATATGTTTTGCCACTAAGGCAATCCATGTAGAGCTTGTGACAGATTTAACATCAAGGGCTCTTATAGCAGCATTAAAACGTTTCTTCGCAAGAAGAGGAAAATGTTCATGTATATTCTCTGACAATGCCAAGAATTTTATTGGGGCAAGTTCAGAGCTAAAGAGGTTGCACAAACTTATGAGCAATCCAGAGGAAATTTTAACGAATTATTTAACATCTGAATGTATTACATGGAAATTTATCCCCCCCCCCCACATCTCCAAACTTTGGTGGATTATGGGAATCGGGGGTTAAATCATTTAAATTTCACTTTCGAAGAGTAACTGGTTCATCTAAATTAACATTTGAGGAACTACTAACAGTCGTTACACAAATCGAAGGGATTTTAAATAGCCGACCAATCAGTCCAATGTCAACAGACCCCAGTGATTTAACTGCGTTAACCCCAGGTCATTTTTTAATTGGTCGTCCATTAAATTCTGTTGCAGAACAAACAATGATTGATAAACCAGACAATTATCTTACAAGGTGGCAAAGAACCACAAAATTCGTCCAATATATTTGGAAGCGATGGTCAATTGATTACCTCAATCATTTAAACTTGCGAAACAAATGGATGTTTCTAAAAGATAATATTAAACCCAATGCCATGGTTATACTTAAGGACAAAGATTTGCCTCCTTACAAATGGAAACTTGGCCGCATCGAAAAGATAGTTAAAGGTGCGGACAACGCTGTTATAGTAGTGTACATCAAAACAGCTAATGGAGTGATAAAACGAGGCATCACTCAAATTTGTTTATTACCTGTAAATGATGATCAGTCTTTTTATGATTATTGTAAATAAGTTATATGTTTAATGTGTTTTTCAATACTGCATAATATTTCTTAATTTTTTATTATTGTAATGTGCTTTGTGCTAACTTGTTATTTGCATACTTTTTCTAATATTTTTATGTATCACTGTATGTATTTTGAAATTTTCACAATTTCAACGCGGGAGTATGTTACGTAACGCCTCCACCCAATTCGCCCTCTAGCGGCATGAATAACTCAGTTCGAACTCTGTATCCGTCCTAGAAGGAGCTCCGGGAACAAGCGGAGTTTCCTTTGGCAAACAATGCCACGCTATTAAACTTTTTATTTTGTTTACAGTCCATTTTGCTTTTTTGCTCAACATAGTACACCTCCGTACAATTTTATAACGTGCAAGAATGTTTCATATAATAAACCAGAAGCATTTTAAAAACCTTTGTCATGATATATGAATATCATAAACTATTTCAAAAAAGAAAGACTTTATAACAATAAATCCATCCATAAGAAATTGATCAATACATAGATAGCAGTCAATAAACAAGAAAGAATTTACCTAATTTTTTTTCTCAAATTAATCAGAGGTAAATAATCTTTAAAAAAATTAATCTTACGTTTAAACTAGTGATAAATTATATGGCTTTGTTATACACTACAAATCAATGAAAAAATAATTAATATTACAGTAAAATTATGTTAAAAAGTCATGCTAAATGTATCATGATGATATCGAGTTTATGGTGTATTCATTAAAAAACCCTATTTGAATTTATTCTTTTTCCCATGTTGAATTTTCTTAATTCTAGAAAATATTCCATGACATCACATGGAAAATCTATATAGCAGGTTCCACTGTATAGTAAATACACATTTTTAGAAGCTCAATACTTTTTAATACTCATCATAATAATTACAGTTTAATTGGTTCACCTGAAATAATCTGGATTTACTTGTTTTATATATTTCGAACTTAAGAAAATTTATATTAGCAACACTGATCATATTCTTACAACTTGGCAATTTTACAATAAACATAACAGCTATTTATATTTGGTTCATTATCCCACATTATATTAAAAAAGTTTTTGAACTTTATATAATAAGTTTATATAAAGGGAAAAGTTCTGCCTTAATAATGGCAATTACAAGATTTTTTTTTTCAAAACACTAAAATAAAAAATTTTTAAGTTTGTTCTCATTCCCATTTTATATGCTTCAAAATGATAAAATTTGAGACGAATTAAGTTAAAAAAAGACAGCTACATAAATAAATCTGAGATACATCAACTGATATTATATACTGATTTATTATTTTTCTTGTAAAATTTAGCCATAGTAATAATTAAAATATCTATATTTTTTTCCTTTGACGAAAATAACTACCTTGCGTAACTGACCAGGAGGATATTTAAATAAAAGTTCTGAAAAGGAATGCTGATGTCTTGTAGAATCAACATCCACATCCAAGGCCATTTCTTAGGATTAAAAAAATATTTTAATTAAAAACTGCAGCAGGGATTTTCTATTTTTCTTTATTATTCTTGTGGTGAGGAGTAAGGGCCTGTTTACATAGGAGTCCGTTGCGTAGCGTTAAGGGAAAGATGACGTTGAGACGAAAATAAACCAATCATAGGCATTAAAAATTTCATTACTAATCATTTGGAGGCCTATGATCGGTTTATTTTCGTCTCAACGTCATCTTTTCCTTAACGCAACGCAACGGACTCCTATGTGAACAGGCCCTAACAGTTGGCTATACCGATCCCTACTTCCTACTAAGATAATGAATGTAAAATTACTGAGCACATGTATGTTGAAACATTTACCTACCTTGCTACAGGAGATAAATCCCTTGAATTCAGTATTTTCACAGAAACCAATTAATCTTAAGTCACTAAAAGCTATATGTTCTTATTAACGATGCTATTAGAACCGGATTTTGTATCCATCATTACACATGAGAATTGGCCGGGAACTAATAAATCCGTTCTTTTAAGTGATATGTTTTTATAACCGGTGTTATTATAAACAATTTTTACTGTATATCAGGGGTCAGGGCCCGACTTTGACCCAATGGGGCCCTGGGCAAAGCAGACTTTGGGGGCCCCCTCCAAGGACAGATCCAGAGGGAGGCCATGTGCCCTCCCCTTCCAGGAGTAGATTTCCACATGAACATGTGGGACACTCACCAAGGCCCCCCCCCATAAATTCGGACCGGAAATTCAAAAAATTTTCGACCAAAAAGTCAAACATTTGAAAAATAATAATAATAATAATAATGTGTTAATTAATTTACTTTTAATGTTAATAAATAAATTCAGGAAATTTTCTTTTTAAATGAATATAGTGGGTGCACTGTGCCCCACCCAGGATTTTTTTCTGTATCCGCCACTGCCCACCTTTACTGAATTAACCTAAAACCAAATTTTCAAAAATATGTACAACTTAATATTAAATTAGGGGGGCCCATAAATTTGGGGGCCCTGGGCAAATGCCCCACTTGCCCATGCGGAAATCTGGGCCTGTCAGGGGTGTCAAACTTGCGGCCCGCGACGAACATTTTTGCGGCCCGGCCAATATATTGGCACACAATAATATATAATAAAATAACCGACGCAGAATTATAAGATAGGAAGAATTCGCTAAATGTTTTTTAATTATACCCTTTTTTTTTGCTATTATTAAACAAAATGCGTATATTTATGTTGAATATACTGTAATTAGGTAAATAAACTTACGTTTCTATTTATATTGATATTTTGCGGCCCACTTATAATTAAACCTTGTTTGTTTGGTCCAAGTTAGCCTTTGAGTTTGACACCCCTGCTGTATAATTTTACCATACAATCATTCCTCCGATTACAATTGCAATATCGATATTTCGCTTTCGGTATCCAATCCTTAGTGGCAGTTCGATTGACACGAAAGCTTGCATCGTAGACATCGAAAACGCAACCATAAACAAGAACACATCGTTTGCGACAAAATTTCGCAGCTTTTACAATGGATCATGTACTGGAAAAACATTGAGCTAAATGCTAGAAAAATAAACAGTTTTCAAGTAAGTGTAATTTACAGGTTATTTATACGGGGAAACAGATCCATACCCTGTGCTGTTGGGCGGGAAGTTGTCAAACTCCGCCAAGTGGAGTTCTTATTCATGAAAATACTATTTCTTACTTTAAGACTTTTAGCCTGATAATCGACACTTTGTATGAATATTCAGCAATAAGCAGCTGATCCACAATACAATTTTTTAATGAAAAAAATATTGAATACAGCATTTATCTAGAGTAAATAATTAAAACAGCCGAAATATTTCTAAAGCGTCCAAAATGTATCAATCGGTTTCTAAAAGTAGGTCAAAATTTATATTTTTTAAAAAGTATGCTATAGGGTAGTGTGGAAACAATGAATTCAAAGTACAAAAATTTTATTTGCATAAAAAATAAAAGCTATAAAATAAACATGTAAATACTTCAGGATAGACACATAAAAGTACAAACATTGTAAAAAAATAAAGTACATAAAATTTATAAGTTTGTAGCAAGATAATTTAAGCGTATATAGAAAAATGAAAGAAAAAATTATGACAATAGTATTAGTGGTGAATTTTTAGAACAAAAATCAAAATTTAAAATAGTTCCAAAGTATTAAAAATCCATTTATAAAAGTAATGACCAAAGTATGAATAACCAAGGGTAAGCTCTTGATTATGCATACCTTGGTTTTAATTTTTAATTTTTCTCTCAACATTTTTATTTTCTTTCTGTTCAGGGAATATTATCTTCCTGATTGTATTCCTTGAAAAGAAAGAAAATAAAAATGTTGTGAAAAGAATTTAAAAGATTTTTCATTCACTGAACTTATAATTTGTTATCTGAGGGTGATTTCAAATGTCACTGTCTAAAAGCATCTAAATGATCATCATTGATATTCAATTAGTTAAAACTGAAAAAAACCAAGTGACATTTCTGAGATATAATCACTGACCTTTGGTGATATAACCATGAAGCTTGGATGGACCAGAATTTCAGAGTATTAAGCCATTAAAATAAAAACATTTATTCTAATTATCTAAACATTTATAATAATAAAAACGTTTATTCTATAGATTGCAACCCAATTGTAGCAGAACATGAATAAAGGAACCACTTATATAATCACCCAATTCAAGGCTATAAAAAATTCAGCATTTTCCCCAACATTCATGTGTTTGGTGTTTTTTTTTTTAATTTCATTCCATGCTTAAAATATATTAAAATTGTTAAAATATTCAATCTTATAGAAGGTAACAAACCATCATTTATGTGCTTTGAATTTTTAGAAATTACAATGAAATTGGTATGCACTGTTAATTTCTTGTGAAACTTATAGACAGAACTATTTTAATAATTAAATTTTCTACTTTAATTATGAATTGGTACTAAATTTGGTGAGCTTTTGTAGCTTGGCAGCATGTGCAGTAATCTTCAGTTTAGGCATTGCTTTCTTGTATTATTCTTCTATCGGAGAACTTTTTATTTATGATGGAATGTGAAACCCTTTTTTATGTTATTTTTTTCTGTATTCATTCAGTGTTGACATTTTTGATGACAAGTTTTAATAAATAACATTCATGCTCATTTTTTATGGCAACAAAGATAACAGCATTAATTGTAATAATTCTAAATATTCATAATTTTAGATACATCATTCATTATAATATACTTGTTTAAAGTTTTAAATCAATATATTTCAAAGAGGATGATTTAAAAGTAATACTTGATATTTAGAATTGAAATCCTTATTAAAGTAGAAATAGGTTATTATTTAACACTCTAAAACTGTATGCAATTATAATTTATATAAAAATGCTTCACTTTCTCATCACCATGCATTCTAAAGATTTCTTCATAAGAAACATTTCAAGATTTACAAAGTCTGTTTAAACTGATATTTATGACAGCTTTGATATGGTTTTTCAATATTTTTTATTGTAAAAATTATACTTGGGTCAGTATAGAGCTAGATTTTAATTGCCTGCTCTCTTACCTGCTTATTCTTTATACTCGATTGATTATTTTGTACTGGCGAAATTTATAACTGCATTCTTGCAGTTTGTCTAGAGTAATTTTTTAATATATTTAGTTTTGATCCTTAAGATCAGTGTTAGCCAAATTCATGTTTATTATGTATTAGGATTTATGCATCTTATCCCCTCCTAGGGATAAAAAATATTTAATGAATAGAAAATAACTCTATTGCTAGTAAAAGTGTCAAATATACAGTTTTGAAAATTCTGGTGCTTTTTATTTTTCTCACTGCTCCAGAAATTTGTTGTATGATTATGCTGTGATGGAATATGCATGAAATGAATTATATTTCTGGATGGAAAAAAGTTTAAAAAGACATTAAACGATTATATTAAACTATTTATGTAAAAGATAACTTTCCCTTAAAGATGAAAATATAGGCTGGTAAGTTTTCATTTTGCATGAGGGAAATTTGCATAAACATTCTGTAGAAGTTATTTTATGAAAACTGTTTGAAAAAGTTTTCTGAATAGAAGTCAATCATTTACCAGAAGATTCTTCTTTCCTTTGCAGTCATTTTGATAGCTTTGCATTTCATGTTGAAGTTTATTACTCACTATCTGTTTCGGTGACGTAGCGAGCATAACTGGCACCCAGGGCACGATACCTTTTTGGTGCCCCTCTCCCCAAGAAACATATATTGATATATATAGAATTTGTAAAAAGGACCATTTTGCACCCCTCAGTGCCAAATGGCATGATAGACCCCCTTGCCCCCCTCTAGCTACGCCATTGATCTGTTTTGTTGACAGTTAGTTACATATAACTTTGTGTTAAACATTTATAGAAATCTGTTTTTTAAAAATATTCTTTTTTTTTCTTTTTTTTGAAGATTTTATGTGACTTCTACATTTTAATATTTAATTATTTGGAAATTTCTACATTAACTTGATATATATGAAGGTAACAGACTATAACAGCAAATTACTTTGCACTGGAAAAATTAACATCCGAGTTCATGTCATTCATGCTTTTGATCAGGGCTTACATTAGTCATTGCGGGCCCAGTTGTAGAAATTTTGGCAGGGACCTCTAAAATTCTAATATACAATAAATGATAAATATTTCATGTGAAGTATGAAAGACATAAATTTGGAAGGTGGTCATATTTCCTTTTTTATGTACATTCATAAGAAAATAAAACTAAGAAGTAGCTAGACTACATATATTTCATTCACAGATCAATATTATTTACAGTCAAATTTTGCTAGATTTTTTATTAGCAAGATCATTTATAAATTGATGTAATTTTAATTTCCTAGTTTCTACATGCTCTATAGACAGTATTGCAAGGCTATTGAGTCTCTCCTGCGATATTGTTGACCTCAGGTATGTTTTAATTGATTTTTATCTAGAAATGCTTTGTTTTCCCAATTCTTTAGTTATAGGAATGGTTAAAAATATCCTTAAAGATATAATATGCATTTGAAAAGCAAGTGGCTGTTATTTTGTAGCAATTGTAGAATTTTTATAGGTTTTCTAGGTCCCAAGACTACAGATTTTAATAATCCCATTTCTTCAACCAGCGTATAGCTGTCTATGTCTAAATCTTTTAAACACACCATTTGGTCATTATTCTGAATCATTCTTACATCTGTCAAAGCAATTTCTAGTGCCGATGCATTTTTTTTATGTTTGTTCTGGAATAAACTTCTCTAGCCTGTCTAATTTTGTGTGGTATTTGTTAAAAACAATGCACCTCAAACATTTCTTTGCAGTTACTTATTGGTTCATCCGCATACTTGTAATTTAATATCCTTTTTAATTTTTGTAAATGTTATTACCGAAATTCAGGAATGGCAACTAAATAAGTTGCAGAACGGCTCGAACCAAAACTTATTCAAAACCTGATTGGCTATGTTTTATCAGGTATTCTAGAAGGTTTCTAAATGATCACAGTACTTCCTTTCAAACATATATTAAATATTTCTTCGTGTTAGGCTCTGTGCTGGCACGGGGCCCAGTTACATCTAATCCGAGTCCAATCGGATCGAAGCAGCCCTGCCTTTCATAATTAATTCTTTACATATTTTTTATCCTTTTATGCATAGTATTCCTAAGACTGTCTTATGATTATTCATTTCTTTTTAATACTGTGGAGGACTGTTGTGAGTTTGGTTTCACAGACTTCTTAAAATTTTATAAAGAGAACACTGACTAGTAGCCAAAATCTGTTGTCTTGATTTAGACATGTAAATCTTCTCAGCAGAAAAATTGTGGGTATTTTCTACCTTTCACATTGCATGTCATCTCATCGAATCATCTTTTGGTAAGTGAATTTTCAGTAGGTATTTAGTTCTGTTAAACCATTGAAATATTTAAAGGAGTTTTTCAGAAACTTTCAAAATTTTGCAGGCCTCTTTTCATAAGAGAATCTCTGTGGTAGATCTTCTATTTCAGCTTCTAGTTTTGATTGTTCTTTACTTACTACAAGAATAATCAATACCATTTTATCCTGAAAAAACTTTATGACCTAGCCACCACATTTCTTTGTTGATTGCAGAAATGCCGTAAATGGGCATAGGATTTAAAAAAAACACATTTTTTTGTACTCTAAATGCAATGATTTCTGATTCACCAAGTCTGTTGTTAGAAAATATGTACTCACTACACTAGTACAATATCTATACTAGTGTAGTGAGATTTCACTCCAAAATGCCAATTTTGGAATCTTTCTCCCTTCGACTCTTCAGTTTGTTCTGTACAGAAACTGTATTCTGCAGGCATGCAAAATGCTTTTTATGCATAGGAGTGAAAATGCGGGGGCAGGGAAAGCACCCAATTCTTTAAGGATTTTAGTCAATTTCTATTTTTATATTTTTGTGAATATTATAAATCTCTTGCTTCACACTAATATGTGAGAATTATTTCTCGCTTTAGATCTGTGGGAATAAGTATAGATGACAGGAGGCAGTGGCAGCTCTGTGATTTGCAAGGCCCTAAGCAAACTTTTTTGAGAGTCCCCTTAAATAATCTTGTGTAAAATAAGACGGGTTTTCAGTTAAAGGCAATCCTCATATCAGTATAGTTTTAATATAACAAGAGATTTGTTGTAATATTTCCTAGAAAAATGTTTTTAAAATAATAACAATATTAATATTTGGAACATAAAAATTTTATATTATTTACTGGAATGCAATCAGGAATCTATTACTCATCAAGAAAGAAAACTTTTGACTGAATGTTAAAATGTTATTGCTGAACTGAAATGTTACAATGTTATTAGTGCAATTAAAAGTGAACATGATAAATGAGTTGTCACTAATATTGGGCAAAGTCTTTGATATTATAGGACACTAAAAAAAATAAACCTGTAACTAAGAGAAAAATATTCTAGAATAATACATACAATAAATAATTATACAATAGAATAATTATTCTAGTATAAATTTATTTTCATGAAATAAAAATTACAATACATTTATAACTTAACGGTATAGAAATCTAAGGAATTTACAAAACAACTTCTCTACTTTAACAGCCCTAAAATAATTAGTGTTTAGTGGAAAAGTCCAATTTTGAAGCAATGTATCATTCAGTACTATCATTCAATTGACATTATTACAAGTGAAGACAACCTTTCTTGATACATGGTGGATCTCAAATAGGTCTTGATTAAGTTCCATTTCAAAAATAATCGTTCAGCACTAGCTATAGATACTGGAATAGTCAAAATAATTATTATAACCATCTAGATGTTAGATAAACATGGTCAATACTGTTTTCAATCATGTACTTTAGAACATCAATAACTTTTAAGTCTTTAGGGATAATTCTTCTAAACATCTTCAGTTCTTGGTAAAGTTCTGCTGATATATCAGAGTACAATTTTCCCTCATTTCGCACAGTGAAAACTTCCAGTAGTTGCTGACAACTATGGAGAATGTCTTCATCAGGTTTTTCCTGTAACCAATTTATGTCATGAATAAAACCAAAATTTTGTTCATATTTCTTCAGCTCTTAAAACCTTGAAGTAGAGCCCTGTGAAATTATGTCAATAATCATCTAAAAATAGTCTGTTTTGAATATGTCTTCTGTATTTTCACTGTTGTCATCTGGTATTTCATATTGAAAAATTGTTTTGTTTCTTCCTTTGAATTTCCTTAAATTCTTTTAAAACATCAAGTTCTTCAGCAATTTCATTTGCTGTGATCATAGCTGACTTCATCGCACTGTTTCTGTACTCTGCTATCCAAGTGATAAACTGTTCAGAGTGTTTTATAGCTAAGAGCAGCTCCATGTCTTCTCTTTGCCATAGCTTACTTAGAAAGTTAATTTTTACCAATATATCGTACCATGTAACTACTAAATAGGTGAATTCGTATAGTAAAATATAATTTATTAGCATTTAAAAGGTTTTCCTTTCACTCTCAGATGTCATTTACACTCATAGCAAAAGTATACATGTAAATATGTACTTTTGTTCATTTCAGCCATGCAAGGCCCTAGGTGCTTCCTATTTTGCCTGTATGTAGAGTTGCTACTGACAAGAGGCTTCCAAGATGTTAAAATCCCATGGGACAAAAAATTTTAAATAAATAAATAAATAATCATTTCTTGGGAAATCTGATAATTCTGAATTGTGTCTAGTTCCTCCTTGAAATTCTAACATGTCCTGAGCATTGTAATTAAAAATGGTCAGAATGTGTTATTTGTATAATTCATAGGTATGTATGCAGTTGTGTTCACATCTTAATTTATGCAAATTTATGTTGGCATTTTCATGGTGTCATGCAGCATTTTCTTGCACCTCATTTTACCTCTTTTATAACTCCTGATCTACTTTTAAGTGATTATTTTGTTGAGAAACCTGAATGTGGCTCAATTTTATCAAAATTTTTTAAAGAAAACATGAAGTTTATACATAAAGTTAAGGAAATTTAAATAAAATTGCTTTATTTGATAAAATGTATGAACAAGTATATCGATGTATGTGCCAGCAAAGTTATAGATGACACAGGACCACCTCCTTCTCTGGCACCTGTTATTAAAGTAGGCTTCTGCCGAACTCTCATAATTTCTCTTCCAGTGAGGCAGATAATAATCAGCCTCTTGTACTCTCTAATCCAATCTGAAATGTTATTGATTATAACTCTCTACTTCAAGAAATGGGTAGTTACATTCTAAAAGTTCCAAATGCTCCTAATCCGAATCTTACACCTCAGATGTCTTTAGGATTTTTTTTCATTCTGGTATAAGCTTGACAATCTATTATAGTTAACTGCCTTGTATTAGTCTGTAAATATTTTACACTCCAATGAGATTTATATAAAAGAATTTTGCTGTACAATTTATTTTGAAAGTAACAATAACTCGTTTGATAGGCAATATCTTTTTTCTCTTGTCACATTTGTTCATAATAAAGACAATAAATGTTTTGCCAGTATCCTCACCTGAACTTAAGTGTACAAAATAGAAACAATTTTTTTTTTCATATCCCACAAAAGGAAAAAATAGATTATGGGAAGTAATTTATAAAAAAACCATAACCATGTTTGTATATAAATTTTAAATTTCATCATGTAGGGAATTTCATATGTCTGTAGATTATATTTTTTAGTTTACTTATCCCTGAAAAATTTTAATTTGTTCGAGTATTACTGTTTTGTACACTACGTACATATGTTTCTTTAATCATTGTTTTGTTAAATATGGTATTAAAACATTGCAGTTTCTTTCAGTGCATACATTTATGAGTGAAAAATAAAATATTTCATACTCTATCATGAAAAATGATTTTAAATTGACAATTGCTTTTTTTTAATCTCATTGTTTATGAAGAGGATGGTGTGATTTTCTCTAACCAAGAAGTGTTATAATAGATAAAGCTTAATCTTCATCTTTTTTCCTATAGCACTGAAATGTATTGTAGAGTTCTGACCTAAATATTTCTAGTCTATGAGGATACCTATAAATCATTTGACTTGATACACAAAATGAAAAATGTTATGAGATTACCTTCAGGGCCGGCGACAGGGGGGGTCAAAGGGGGCAAATGCCCAGGGGCCCGGTTAAATACGAGTTGACTAAAAAAATGTATACAATGTTCAAATATTGAGTGGAGAGGGGGGTCCCGCTATATTATTTTGCCCCGGGCCCTGGCTGAGTTGACGGCGGCCCTGATTACCTTATCCTGTAAGAACAAAATGGTTTTGCAATATTCTCCAAATCACACAACCGTTTCATTTATTTTATTACCCAGTATAAAGGTAATTCAAGATAATCAATGTAATTAGAATTATTCTAAATTTTTAACTCTTAGCTTTCGTAGATTTATAACAAAACTATTTTATTATTATCAACAAGTTTGAAGAGTATTTAAAAGATAATATGAGTCAATTCATATTTTTGTCCCAGGGTATATTTTTATGAGAAAAGATCATTTTTACAGTACATGTTTATAGAAATTGATCATTTATTTCTAGTACATTTATTATGTATTAGTCCCCCTCCCTTTGTGCTTACATTGCTCGCCTAGTTGATGTATTCAAATCAGAATTGGAAAAAATGTTTACGGTTCTAATCACCCAATCTTAAAGAATGTCATAAATTGCTAGCATTATTGTCATCAACATTAAGTTTGAATAGGTATTTAACAAGTAATATAAGTCAAATCACATTTTTGGTCCCAGTGTACATTTTTATAGAAATAGATTATTTATTTTTAGTGCATTTATTATGTAGTAGTCCCTCTTTGTGCTTACATAGCTCGCTTAGTGGATGTATGCAAATCAGAATTGGAAAAATGTTTACGGTTCTAATCGCCCAATCCTTAAAGAATGTCATAAATTGCTAGCATTAATCTTTAGTCATGAACTTTGTGAAGGGCTCTTTGACGCAACATCCACTGTGAATACAATAGAAAATAAAGACATTTTATCCATGAAGCATAAAGGAGCATTTATAAGAATAAACTTTAATTTAGAATCTTACGTAACCATTGAATATCCATCCTCCAAAATAGAGAAAGCTTTAAAAATTAATGACAAATGAGAAAGACGTTCCGAAATCAGGATACATAAAATTGTTTGCAAAATTTTGTAGAAGTACAAAAATCCAAAAACATAATTATTTAGAAAAATTGAACTTTAGTTAAAAACCTTACAGGAATTTATACCCCCTACCCCATCCTCCCAAAAATAATAAATTTTAAAAAAATGATAGTATAAAATGAGAAATATGAGCAAATTATAATGTACCAGTATTAAAAATAGAAATATAAAAAGACACCAATTTTTTTTCAAAAATTTCTTTGATTATATTACACTTTTAATTAGCAGAAATCACTCAGCACTCCCACTTCAAAACTTATTTTATTGTTTAGCAATTGTTATCAATTCATTAATCATTTATTATGAAGCGGTAAAAATGACATTTCAGTACGAAATAATTACAAGATAAAAAGAACTTTTTATATACCATGTTTTTAAATTTTCTGTTGAATCATATAAACTTGACAATTCTATGTATTAATAAATACTTTAAAAATTTTTTTTTGATGAATTATCCCATCAACTTGAAAGAAAATGAAGTTAATTAGAAGTTAACTTGCACATAACTTTTCGTTCCCGTTCCGGCCAATAGATGGCTGCACCAGTCTGCAAAACAAAATTAACTGAAAATAACTGAATATTAATTTAATTCTGCTTAAAGATGGCTAAAAGTATTTAAAAGAATGCATTTTCATCGTGTTCTGAGCTGTTCTAAAAGTTTCAAATGTCTATTTAGTCGGGAAGTTAGTCAAAAATCGATTGCAAGATTTGTACTTGACAAACACACAAACAAGAAAGCAAGTTAATAAAAACATGGTAAAAATACCGTTCATAAACAAAATAAAAACAATGGAGGATGAACGTACGTCACGAAACGAGCGAGCGCGGTTACCTTATGCCGTATTTGCACATTCCCGCCTCGCCGAAACATTCGGCACGTTCGTGTATCAACGCGAATGGTCGTTCTCACGTTCGCGCCTCGTGTTGTCATTCGTGCTCGCGCCAGCGAGTCGTCCGTACATAGTAGCCAGCTGTACGTGGAGTAGATAATGGAGATCGAGGTGGAACTGGTAAACGTTTTAAAAATTCGTTCATAAGCCTTTTTAACTCTTCATCTCCATCTTTATCACTTTTAATAGGTTTTTTTTTTAGGCAATGCGGAGGCACTTGTAATAAAACATTCGCCCATACTACGCCGCAGTTTTACTGTCCATTTTATTATGGGGGCACCATATATGTAGACAGCATTACCCCCCCATGAAGGGACGACACAAACGGAGGCATTTTTCGTGGCGCGACGCCGGGATTCGATCTGAGCACTCTCAGCACCGAAAACCAGCGCGCTGTACCACAGGGCTGCCACAAGCCCACTTTTAATAGGTGAACATACGCATCATGCGCTGTTCACTTTCATCCGTCATATCGGGTTTTTATCCACTAATTTCATTTTTTATGAAAAAAGTTTATATCATATTTATATTTCTAAATTTTAGATTTTCTTTTTATATGGCTTTCCATATTTTGACTGTTTTTATCAATGTATTTGATTTATATATATATTTTTTTATAATCGTTTTAATGGTCTGTGGTCTAAAAATGCCATCTTATATCTGTGACTTGGTTCTAAAAGGGCCAATGTCAAAATTGTTAGTTTCGAGAAAAAGACATTCAAAGATATTGAACATTTTGCTGCATGTTACATCTTTCTTATACTACGCATCACATTATTATTTTTTTACTTGACCATTGTTAGTGTAAAAAACAATATTTTATCATGTAAAAATTTTTCATCTGTTGCTATTTTATATGAAACATATGTCTTTGGCTCTTTTTGGATCTAAAGTTACTGCATCTCAAATAACATTGGCCGATATTATAATGGAAATATAATCTCTTTCTGTTTGTTATTTGACATTGGCCATTTTAGAATTAAAGATTTACTAAAATGGAAACTTTTGGTATAAATAACTCAAAATCTGAAAAAGTTAACTTTGGCCCTTTTAGAACCAAGCCACCGATATATATATGTTTTTTTTTCCTTCCGGGTTTTACTATGTGGTTGTCCTCTCTGGACCTTGCGCCATTAAAACCCAAACAACCAACCATTTTTTTGTCAAAAACAAAACCACATGATGATAGTTTGAACAGCGAATGCGTGAACACTGACTTCGCCTCGCCATTTGCTTCTTTGACTCGTGTTACACTGCGAGCACACATTCGCAAAACAGAGAGCTAAGTGTAGGGGAAAGCAGTGATTTATTGGTCCCGTCGCCGAGAGGAGGTTTTATGACGCCCCTCGTGCCTTTGAAGATTCGTACTAGAACGCTCCAGAGAGCGGTTTTAAGACGAATGATCAAAGCGGCGAAATACTTCCCCCACGTTGTGGGGGGGGGGTGATAATTGACACCAAAATGTGTCACGAGGCGACGGGGGAAGCTGATTGTTTGTGTGTAGATGCGCCTTTAGAAACACCGCTCCGGAGGCGAGCGTCACGAGTGGCGATGCGAATAACGAGCGCACCGTTTACACATTCGACTCGCCACTCGCGCGAATGTGTGAATGCAGTGTCAAAGTCTGAGGTTACCGCGATGAAATTTTTATTGCCACACTTCACGTATCGGTACGAGTATCGTACTTCAGCCAAAATTTTGATTAGAAAGATGTTGTCAAGTCGTGGCCGACAACAAGCCAACACAATCTCACACGAGATCAAATAAATCAGACTCATATTTGAGATAAACAGAGGCACGAAATTAAAATTAAAATTAAGTTCCTTTATTAGAACTCACTATATACAAAATATTTACAGTTAGCCGTTAGGCTATTACTATTCATTAGATTTGCTAGTCGTGCATGGAACTAGCCACTGGTCTCACAAAAACTGTCTTCTCAGCTTCCCAACGCTGACCAACCTCTAGACCACGCCTCTGCCGACTGACTCTCCGCTCCTCCAAGTCACCTCCAAGCAGATTTTACCCCCCCCCCCTCTGGGGGGTTGGATTTCACTTCCGCCACCGGACGTCTTGTGGGGTCTTTGTCTTTGCCGCGCTGGTCACTTCCCAGTCAGCCCAGCCCCTGAAAAAACTTTTCATAAAGAGCATCGGCTAGTTCTCTGCCGATCTTTGTCCTGTGGTATTTCCGACCAAGGTCCGTCCGCCCCATGGCGAACTGAAATTAATGATGCACCCTAGAATAACAAAAACTATTTGGGTTTTTCTATGGGTAGTCCCCTTGAACCTTTATAATGTTGGTTTCCACGTCTCAGCTTCAGTCTTCTTTGTACACAATTGTCCTGTAAACGTTGTGAGAAAAAATGAGATGTTGCACGATATCACAATGTCATGTAATTATCTTTTCTACTGAAGTGTATACAGTAAATCCTCGACTTACGCGATTAAATCATTCCAGAACATTCCCCGTTAGTAGAAAGCGCGTAAGTCGAAATTTACCATCATTGACATCACAACCGCGTTTGTCTTTAAGGGGACAGTGGACTTTCAAAATTGTGAAATTTGTCCAAAAATTCTATTTTTTTAATTTTATTGAATTGTGAAACTACGGACGAGTAGGAATGTGTTCAAAAAGAATTTTTAATTTCTGTGATTACTTTCCTAGTTATATGCATTTGTAATCAATTTAGATATTATGTGGTTACTAATAGCAATAACTTTAAATGTGTTTTTCTCAAAATAAAAATTTTCATGTCATACGAATATTCAAACTGCTCCAGGCGCATTTCTAATTATCGTATTGCTTTGAAATTTTAAGTTTTATATACTTGACTGTATATCAAATAAATCTTATTGAAAATAATTATGCTTCGTAGCTCAGAATTTCTAAATTTTGTACTTGAAAACATGATTTATAGGTATTTTGCGTAATAAAAAGGGTGTTTTCACTATTATTTTTTTTTCTCTTTATATTTTTAATGAATGCTTAAAAGAAGCAATAAGTTTCATTGTTAGTTCTATAAGGTATCCTGTAAATAAAAATTGTCATATTATATGCAAAAGAAATGCGCATGAAACATTTTTAATTAGGCCAATTTTTGATATAATTAATAATTCATAATTCGTAAATTATTAATATTTCATCTTTAAATTTTAACCACTTTTACATATCTATGGTACTAATCACATATTCAAATTTCAAGCAAGTCCATCCAAAACAAAAAAAAGTTAGGTTTGAAGATCCACTGTCCCCTTAAATTTTCAAAAATACTTGACACTTTCTCTTGTATCAGCGCAAGACTTATCGGTATGCGTTTGTGTTGGAGATTTTCAATCGAAATTTATCAACAATTTCTCCGTTATCTCTATTAAAACACCTCTTCGAAATTATCGTCGTATTAAAGTTGAAAATTACAACAGCGTAACTCCAGGACTTACTGTATATGTAATTTTTTTCCCTGTTACGGCTGCGAAATTGTTTCTTTACTAAAATACCGAGCTGTGTCAAATCAGTATGAGACTGGTTGTGATTCAAGTCACACCCCACATTCATTCGGCATATTTTATTTACAACCCGGAGAGTCTACAAAAAGTTACAAAAATAAATTGCGTGAGAACTAACAGGGGTAGAATTTCCTTAAGAAGTTCTGAATTAATATTTCTGTGAAAATTTAAAATTGTTATCACAAGTAATTTTTAAGGAGCATCGCATCGTAACCGTGTGGATTTATTTTGTTTAGAATTTTTATTACGTGTTTATAATCTCGTAATACAATATTTAGAAGGTGTTGGTCTGGAAAGACCTTATCAGCCGTGTGTTCCTGACGTATATCTCATAGACTACAAGAGGTCCACAGATAACTGTTTTGAAATGTTTGATTCACATTAACATTATAGGAAGAATCGCATAAAAGCACTATTGTTCAGTAAATGAACAGAAAGAAATTTGAAGAATTTATGCTATTGTCAATTCTAATGTATTATATACGTAACATACAGATTAAAATGTGGAGACAGTGTGCTGAAATATCTGTAGCCACCAAACTACAATCGAGAGAAATATGCTTAAAAAACCCCGTAAGCCACGTATTCTTTGTAATTTCCTGTAATAATATTACATATTTTATTAATTTATAAATTTTTAAACTGTTGGTAACCAAGCTTTTTCATCAGATACTAATCTCTGGAATTTCTCGGAGCATTAAACTAAGTAATTAACGATGAAATTATTATGACTTACAGACAACTAAATGAATATAAAGGGGGAAATATTAATATTGCTTATCCATTATTGATCTGGCCGATAGCAGTAGTTTTATGGAGATTCCTGCAAACCGAAACATCAAATCTCAGCATGTCATTATGATCTATCAGGACAAAAGATGAACAATGACTAAGGAAACTGGTGCCCTAATTACGATAAATTCAAAATGCTCAGTAGTTTAATTAGTCAAGAACATAATTTATAACATCTTAGTTTATCGATATATCATTTCTTAACACAAACTTTTATATATTGCCATTGATTTCACGTGAAAAATGCGAAAAGAGCGTGCTGGAACAGTGTTAATATATCTCATTCAATTTCTTTCTCCTGTCTTTACAGGTGCCCCATGCAGATTGTAAGATACGATATTAGAAAGTTTGAGATGTCTACAAATTTAGAAGTTCAACGTATTACTGGCAGTTAGCTTTCTACTCATCGTCTACAGAAACGTCAGCGTGCCAGAAAAGGAAATGTCGGGTATTTCCAGTGTAAAAGGATCTTCCAATGAAAGCCATTCTTGCGAGCAGAGATCTGCTAAAGGCGAAGATGGGTTCTCTCCATGTGGCACTTGTAGAATTTGTCTGAATATAAAAAGTTCCAGTGCACAGATTCACCCTCGCACCGAAGATATTTTAGAATGTAATTTATCTGACGGAAGATTTTCACAGTTAGCCGCCTTAAATACGCATCATTTGGACCACATTGATAATAATACTCTCTGTACCCTCACAGAAGAGAGCTTTTTCGCTTGCACTGTATGTGATAAAATATTTGCTGTACAGGATGATTTAAAAAGTCATCTCCACACTCACACAGGTAAAAAATCTTTTGCATGCACTATATGTGTGGAGACATTTTCTCGACAGGGTGATTTAAAAACGCATCTCCGTACCCATACAGGAGATAAGCCTTTTTCCTGCACTATATGTGAAAAAAGATTTTCTATTCAGTCTACTTTAATAAGACATCTCCGTACCCACACAGGAGAGAAACCTTTCGACTGCGCTGTATGTGCAAAAATGTTTTCTCGCCTGGGTGATTTCAAAATACATCTCCGTACCCACACAGGAGAGAAACCTTTCGCGTGCAATATATGTGAGAAAAGGTTTTCTATTCAGTCTACTTTAATAAGACATCTCCGTACCCATACAGGAGAGAAACCTTTTGCCTGCACTCAGTGTGAGAAAAGATTTTCTAATCGAACTACTTTAATAAGACATATCAGTACCCATACAGGAGAGAAACCTTTCGCCTGCACTCAGTGTGAGAAAAGATTTTCTCAGCAGGGTTATTTAAAAACACATCTCCGCACCCACACGGGAGAGAAACCTTTCGAATGTACTGTATGTGGGAAAAGGTATTCTGAACAGGGTAGTTTTAAGAAACATCTACGCACCCACACAGGCGAGAAAACTTTCGCCTGCACTGTATGCGGGAAAATGTTTTTTGTGCAGGGTGATTTAAAAAGACATCTCCGCACCCACTCGGGAGAGAAACCTTTCGTATGTACTGTATGTGAGAAAAGGTATTCTGAACAGGGTAGTTTGAAGAAACATCTCCGCACCCACACAGAAGAGAAAACTTTCGCTTGCACTGTATGTGAGAAAATGTTTTTTGTGCAGGGTGATTTAAATATGCATCTCCGCACCCATACAGGAGAGAAACCTTTCGCATGCACTGTATGTGAGAAAAAATTTTCTCGACAGGGTATGTTAGACGCACATCTCCGTACCCACACAGGGGAGAAACCTTTCGCATGTACTGTATGTGGGAAGAGTTATTCTGAAAAGGGTAATTTAAAAACACATATCCGTTCCCACACCGGAGAGAAACCTTTTGCATGCAGTTTATGTGAGAAAAAATACTCTGTACGGGGTGATTTAAAAAGACATCTCCACACCCACACAGGACAGAAACCTTTCGCCTGCACTGAATGTGGGAAAACGTTTTTTATGCAGGGTGATTTAAAAAAACATATCCGTACCCACACAGGAGAGAAACCTTTCGCATGTACTGTATGTAAGAAAAGATTTTCTCAACACGGGCATTTCAGAACACATCTCCGCACCCACACAGGAGAGAAACCTTTCGACTGCACTGTATGTGGAAAAATGTTTTCTGTACAGGGTGATTTAAAAAGACATTTCCGTACCCACACAGTATCGCCTGTACTGAATGTGGGAAAAAGTTTTCTCAACAGGGTCCTTTAAAAACACATCTCCGCACCCACACAGGAGAGAAACCTTTCGCATGCAATGTATGTGAGAAAAGATTTTCTTTCCAGTGGAATTTGAAAACGTATCTCCTCATCCATGGAGCAAAGACTTTTGATGCGTACTAAATGTGAGAAAAGATTTTTTGAACTCGATGATGTAAAATAAATTCGTACCCAAACAGAAGAGAAATCTTTCGACCTCACTGTGTGAGAGAAAAGATTTCTTTCCAGTGAGCTTTTAAAACTCCTCCCTACCCTTTCAGGGAGGTAACCCACTTTCTACTAAATTCAAACTCTGGTTTGACGATGTTTATTTAAAGGCGATATCGCACGTAATTTTATTTTGGAATTAATTTAGTGTTTTACGACATTTTTCTTTTGAAATTGTTTTAAATACATCAATGCGCTATCGGTCATGACCCATGTTCCTTGATGGGATACTTGACCCACTCAAGTGATTGGAATAAAAGAACTTGTCATGCCTGTTTACTCTGCAGGAAAGGTTGACATGAAATGTCACTTACGCAATACTTCTAGTTTTTGTTTTTCCTAATACGAAATTATAATTTTTAAGATTTATCTGCTTTTTTCTAGATCTGTTGTGTTCTGTAAATGGGAAATAAATATGTATAATGATATATAAATAAATATTTTATGACTTCATATCAAGACTGAATTAATTTTCGCTTTTTCTCTCTTTTAATTATTTTAAAGTAATTTAGCTTTAATTAGAAGGGTTTTTTTTTGTAATATGCAGCCAAAGTAATACTTAAAGCATGAAGCATCTAATTATACTTTTCTTATAGATATCGTCTCATTTTTTTATGTATGAAATATATAATTTTAATTTGGAATTCAACTCTTGAAATATGTTTATAAATTACACTAAGTCTCTTCTATTGAATATTTGACTCTACTGCGTCTTGGGAGATACGAGGGTAATTTCAAAAGTAATGCACAAGACGGCGTCATTTCGCCCTGTATGATACAATCAGAAAAAAAACTCGCCATTTCCATTTGAGGACTAGAGGAATATTAATGTGTCTGAAAGTTGTCTAACAGGTTTAGTTTTGAAGTGACATTTTTGAAATGCAGTCTGCAGATGTCAAGTAGAAGATCAAAGATTACATATAAAGCTTGAAAGTTTGTGCTCAATGGGTCCCTCACTGCTTACATCTGAACAAAACAGAAACGCCTTGACATTGCACTGTTGTTGAAACCTGTGCACAGTCAACGTTTTTCCACCTTAGAAGAGCTTACTTCAGCCGTTACCCGAGTCATTAGAGCAATGGTTCTCAACGAGTGGTACGCGTACCCCTTGGGGGTATGCGAAAATCTGTAAGGGGTACGCAGTTAACTACCAAAAAGTATTCAAAATTGATTCATGCTAGAATTTAATTGTGACAAAAGTTAAGAGTAATGATTTAAAAATGAAAACTATCAGTAAAGCAGCAAGCAAACACAAAGAACTAGCAGACATTGCTGTGAAGTACCTTCTGGGGTTTACGACAACTTACTTGGGCGATAAAGAATTTTCTAGTTTAACTTACCTGACGAACAAGTATAGAAACATGCTTAATGTTGAGGATGATTTACGGCTGTATTTGACCAAGCTGGAGCCAAATGTCGATATATTTATAATTAGTGACTTTTGCGATGAAAACTAAGATGTTTTATATTTTTAAAAATGTCTATTATGTGCTTTACGTACATAAAACTATGCAAAAATCAACATTTTTTCTTTTCCATTCAGTTTATCACTCTAAACCAATACGCATGTCACATAAGGACACACGTTGTTTGAGGAAAAACAAAAGAGAGAGTAAAAAAGAATTTTTGCAAGGGAAAATCGACATCGATAACTGTCCATATTGTTTAACATTTAAATCGAAATT
This sequence comes from Dolomedes plantarius, assembly GCA_907164885.2. Classification (NCBI taxonomy): domain Eukaryota; kingdom Metazoa; phylum Arthropoda; class Arachnida; order Araneae; family Dolomedidae; genus Dolomedes; species Dolomedes plantarius. The sequence continues at coordinate 125,379,689 of OU015499.1, read as the reverse complement.
TTATAAAAGCATTAACGAAGAAATGGAACGTTATATTACTTATCTGCGTATACAAAAATGTATGAAGGATATGCATAATTTATAAAAAAGTGTTTCATGTTTTACATTTTGATGCTTTTTCTTGTCATTTAACACACGTATTTTGTAAAATGTTTAAAAAATATTATTTGATGAATAACAATTTTATTATATCATTATGTTTTGATGAGGAACATTTTTTGTTTTGACTTTTATTCTTATGTATGTATATTATGACTTTTCTTATGGCTTTTATTCTTATATATATTACTTTATTTTTGTATTATTCATTTTGAATTATTTCTTATGACTTTTATTCTTATATATACATATTACTTCATTTTTGTATTATTTTCATTATATTTTGATTTTTTTTACTATGGCTTTTGTTGAGTGACATTTTGATTGCTATGAACTGACTTTATGTATATGTCGAGCGTCAAATTTTTACTATTATTGTATGGTGTACTACTTTATGTATTTTCCTGTATTTCTTCCAAACAAAACGATTCTTATCGTAAAACATGTTTGAGTGAGATTGTAAAAAAAATAAATAAATAAAAAGAGGAGGCCTTTAAGGTCTTGCTGTATTTCTGCATATGGATAAAATGTTTATAATATCATTTTTTCCTATGACGGAGAAACTACAGGATATAGAAAAGAAGCTAAGTTACTAAAACAGACACTATAATAAGTAATAATTTTTTTATTGATCATTATATCAATTTTATACATGTTTTCACACAGACGGATGATGTAATTCACATATTAGTCCATCATCTGTTAATACAATGAAATAAGAAATCTTGATAGATCAATTTTATACATGTTTTTCACACAGACGGATGATGTAATTCACATATTAGTCCATCATCCGTTAATACAATGAAATAAGAAATCTTGATAGATCAATTTTATACATGTTTTTCATACAGACGGATGATGTAATTCACAAATTAGTTCATCATTCGTTAATACAATGAAATAAGCAATCTTGATAGTGTAATCTTCATTCTTCAAACTCACATCCATATAGCTTTTTCCCTCGGAAACACAGTCCAGCATATAGTTATACAGTTTATTACAGCCGGAAAACAAACCGATTTGTTCATTTTCCACAAATAAATATACATAACCAAATACATGTTCTTTCTTTATGTTGTGTATATATTCCACAACATCAGAATTATTCAAAATTTTGAAGTAAGTGCGTTTCTTGAAGGTGGTACTATCAAAACAAAGTCCATATCGGATACAATCACTCAGATTTTTGAAAAATGTAGAATTAATATTTTTAACACACAGTTGTTTCGTAGGAAAGTTTGGATCTTCTTCTTCTACTGCTTCGCAAAAATATAGATAACCGTAGCGCACTGAACCGTAATACTGAACATTCAGAAAACAACGTATTTAAAATATAGTTAATAGGTGCCACATTGTCTGCCGCGACAAGAGATTCGCCGTTTTTCTTCTGCACTCGGATTCTTAAGTGTAGAATAGTGTGCGACAAATCCAGATAATGCTCTCCATTACCGCTAATGTAGAATTCGATGGGGGTTTTGTCTGTCAGTGAAGCCAGCGGATGGATTTGCGCGAAAGAGGAATTATCAACTCCCAATTGTGTGGCGGTTCCGCTGAAAAGATCCAGCTCGCTCTTCAAACACACGACAGCTTCTTTTTCCATCTTTTAACTAAAAATATCTTTGCGCGATCGTTTGCAACGTTTCACTGTTGACTGACTCTTAGTTTGCTTGCGTTTTCTTTTTATACCCTTGCCCTGTTGTTGTAGTTTTTGAAAAATATCGTATTTTATTCTTTTAGATGTTTCGCGCAACCTCTTCCGTGATGAATCTCGAAGTGATACACCCGACGCAACATCCGAGACGATGTTTCTCCCAGTGCGTAGTAATTGTTTCCCTAAATAGCGTCCAGTTTTGAATGCCAAAGGTGTGACATAGCGACGTAAATCACCAAAAAATCCATAACCCCGCTGATGCGGCACTCCTTGAAAGTAGGCACCTCCCACCTGAGCACAATAATAAGATTCACACTCTTTCTCGTTCAAATGCATGTTCAGAATGATAACAGACTTTAGGCGATCTATCAATTTATAGCTTTTTTGCGACGGAAAGATAGAACAACGAAAGTTTTCCCCCCCAGTAAAAGTGATGCTATTACCACCGACCGTTTTCAGTTCTATTTCTATTGTCTCAATAAAATTCTTTCTTATGGGGAAATAAATAGGAGTATCATAGTGTTTCACTATCTGATCATTCTTCTCATTCATACATGGAATGATTCTCATCAGCGGTACGTATGTATCCCCCACGTGATGAGACGCAATCAAATCACTGTATACCAAAATCTCCTTGATACCAGCATCCAGTTCTAAAGGATAATTACTGATATAGCGTCCGCTTTTGAAGTTGTTATCAACAAACCCTAGCATATCACAGAGACCTCTACCAAAATTCACTTCACATGCAGGGGGTACTTCTAAAATTGCTTTTAAGTTCGGCAATTGTTTCATTCGTATGTGTTGAAATTCGCGAAATAAAGAATCGGGAGTATTATACAAGCCTACATTCACGCGAAAATGACTTAGTTCCTTGTCATATGTTGTAATCTTTGGATATTCCTTAACAGTCAACTCTAGAACCTGTCCATTTGCTATGGGGATAAGCGGGTTGATGGTGAATGTTTGACTGCCTTTCACGACAAGATCGTTTTGGTGATTAAGAACTTGCAGGAACGACTTTGATTTCTCTTCGGTTATGTGTAACTCTGCATAGTCGGACACTTTTATTTCTAACTGGGATTTGAATGGTGTGTAAGTGAGGGATACATAGTTTTTTAATTCTAACCATTCTATATTCTGCGTGATGTCAGTAAAAATTTTGCCTCGTTCAATGCGCTTTCGATCGGGGGCTTTTATCATCGTTAACGGAATGATGTGTGTTATTATATTTAACGGATTACTATCGACTATGATAAACTCTTGTTCCACCAATTCTGACGTCGGACGAAATTTCACATTTCTAGTAACTTTTATGTCAACATCTTCTATAGGCAAATGAAACATGTACAACAGTTTCGGTGCCATGTCTTTTGAAATTTGAATTTCGAAACCTTTTGAGATATTGATTGTGACATTCTTCCCCTCGACATCAGGTAAAAATTTCACACTGTTGGGAATAATGTCTTCAATGATTTTATTGAGATTTAAAAAGAAATCCGTCGCATCTCTGGAGGTAGGAAATGTTATTTTGTGATACACACGCTCCGAAACTGCGGTTTTTTCTTTTATTGTACTGATGCTATAATTGTTATTATGCTTACCTACGTTAAACCAATTTAGAGGTGAGAAAAATTGAGCCAAACCGACTTCCCATTCGTTGCTCAACAAAAGAGGAGAAGTTAGTTTTGTGCGATAACTTGATTGCGTATTTTGGGGGAAATATTTCATGCTAGCGTTGCTAGGCAAAGTCACATAAAAGTCAGAAATCATTTCCTCCATGCCGAGGCTTTAATCCAAGAATTGAAGCGTCTATCAAATCCCTTCCATCTAACGTAAAATTCTTTATTTGCACCAGTTCCTCTAGTTTTAAGAATTTTCTCCACTCTCCAAAAATCGCTCGACGTTTTCGTTATCTTCTGTAGTTCTTGTTCGTAAAATCTTCCCTTCACATACGTCCCCTTCAAATCTTGGAGTAGATATGTGGGCGGGTGGGATAGATAACGCTTATATATAATAAATACCTCATCTGTCCAATTAGGTAAATATCCTTTGTGAAATGTGCGTTTCGCTTTTGAAATCCTGACGTGATCGTTCACTTTAAATCCATATTTTATATTCTGTGAATAACCATAAACTTTTTTTAAAATTACAGGTTCTAAATCTTCTGTTACACGATTTGGAGCATAACCTGTGGTGCTATGTACGCTAGCATTGTAACTTTTCAAGACAGATTTCAAAACATGTACATATCTATAAGAATTAGTATGAGTAAAAATACGATAAAGTTTTGACTTAAGGGTCCTGTTGAATCGCTCAACAACGCTCGCTTTGTGATCACTGTGTGAAAAATAATGATGGATTTTTTTCTGCTTAAAATAAGCTTGAACTTTTTTGTTATAAAACTCTTTGCCCTGATCGGTTTGCAAATTTACTACAAACTTTGATTCTTTGAACAATTTTTTAAATGCCTTCAACACTGAATCTGCGTTTTTATTTTTAAGCGGAATAGCATATGCATACTTAGAAAAAAACATCGATAGCGGTTAATAAATATTTTATTCCGTTATTATATCTAGATAACTTTGACATATCGACCAAATCACATTGCATCAATTCTCCGATACCAAATGCCAACACTTTGCGCCGTTTGAATTTAAACCGCAAAGGTTTGTGCAATGTGTAAGCATCCTGTGTCATTAACCACTGCTTTGCATTCTCTACAGTTACGCCGCTCGCTTTAGCCAGTCTACGAACGCCGCCATATGAAGCGGGGTCTTCAACATTATAATAATGTTTTTCCAACGACTTTTTATCTAATATTCCAACCATGGTAGCTTAGGTGCCGGGCTTCTCAATCTCCGTCCTTCGCGCTTGCGAGTAGTACTTATACTGCGGGACAAGCTGTGACGTTGCTTGAAGGTGGGCAAGTCGTCCTCATCCAATTCGCCCTCTGACTTAGTGTATTTAGCTGCGTATGACGGTGTAGTATCTATAAGGCGTAACACATGGCTATTTCCTATCCATCCGCGTGGTATATTGATCTCTTTAAGCGCTTTTTAAAAAAATTTATAATATGGAGGTTCACGTAAAGTTTTTGCATTTCTCATCGTATACGAAAAAAAAAATCTGTCACAGACGAACCGATAATCGCTTTGTAGTCGTACGTCAGTTCTCCAAGTTCGTTCCACGCATATCCTCTGGATTGCAATTTCTGTACAATAAGCGGCACATACTTAGCATAACGCTGAGGAATCGACAGATAAATCTCTTTTATCACGCTATCATCTAATTCCACCTCATCTTCCTCCTCCTCTTTTCTTTCTTTCGTAGCAGGGGGTCCAGTTTCTGGATGATCAATACTCACCTTCACGGGTTCTGGTGGTGTGTGCACAACTTTATGATAACGCATAATGAGTTGTCCCAACAACTTCGCTTTCATGTCGTCGGGAAGTTTTGATTTCTCTAATAAAATCTCTATGTCATCTTCTAGGCGAATTTCTGGCTTCTGTATGTGAGAAGACGACAACAATTCTTCTGGTATGAGTGCTACTCTTTTCGCCATGGTTGTATAACGAATGATGAGATTTGGTTATGCTACAGCCTTTTACTAATTGCGCGACCGACAATTCCACCGAGAGCAGATAATATGGCGGGAGCTAAAAGAGGTAAAAAGCCACCTGATTGGTTAACCAACATGTTCTTTTTTTGCTGCGTGTTGCCTGATTTTTTTGCTAGCGTTCTCAGAATATTTTTATATTTTTTCATCTTCTGTGTGTTGATGGGTATGTTTCCACTCAAAATATTTAAACAAATTTCGCACAGAGATTTGATTTGTGCATTATTGGCAGTTCGCAACAGAGCTTTTCGCTGAGTCGGGTGAGTTCGTGCAAGAAAGTGTAGAAAATGATAATGCTTCTTCAAATTACGTTTCGTCATTTCCGGCGATATATCCAATATAATCCGTTATCGTCTGGAAAAAGGTTTTGACATAAGCGAAATTCTTCTGACGTTTGCGGATGCAGATCGAGTAATAAATAACCATACGGTATCGAAGTGGCTTTTATATAGGCGTCTGTGAAAAAGTGAGAATTTCGCGGATACAACTGACGGCCCAAGCAATTTGCCTGAGACGCATCTCTTGCGTTCTTAAACAAGATAATGTAGTAAGCATTTAGACTGATATCGCGCATTACTTTCAAACGTGGAAATAAATTTTGTAAAATTAATATGACACTCACATCGCAATGATGCGAAGCGGCGATAAATAAATCGGCAATTTTTTCATTTAGGCGATGCATTAGATCATCTATAACTATCAGATCTCCCTTTTCGTAAGAGTCAGGAAGGCCATGTATAAATTCGATTTCGGGCTCGTTCAAAAGCCAAGCTGCGGGATAAGAATAGCACCATGTCACCATTTTAATATCTGGATGATACACACGATTTTGAATCATTTCTCTCACCAAAAATTTTTTTCCCGACTGACTCGGTCAAACCACTAAAGAAGAACTTGGATGCTTCATCCTTTTATGTTGTTTGCAGTGCAAAAACTAAAATTCAAATGATGTCTCGCGAAGTTGGTATTCTTTTAATAAGTTTATAAAACAATACGTAAAGAAGAAAAACACAAATAGAAGAAAACAAGCAAAAAATATATCTCATATCAATTTTTATTCTTTCTTCACATTTCAAAACAATAGTTACAAATTTTCATAAATTCCACGGATGACATTTGCACTCCAATAATCCCCGCTGTCAACAGTTCGTCTTCTTCTTTCCAGAAATATCGTAAATCATATACTGTTTGATTTTCTTTTAAACATTTGTGAAAAAAGAGTCTTCTTCCAATATGTTCGGAATACACGCATGACGTGTTCGTAAGATCTATCTCACTGATGTTGTTGTCATAGATAGCATCCAACACAATCCATTCAATCACACCCGCGAAGGTGAAAGCAAGGAGCAGGATAGCAAGATGTTGTTTGGTGTACATGACGTTTTCGTAAAAAATTGGAAAATAACATCCACTTATATATATACGCACTAGCCCTGCAACTTCTTGCAAATATAACTCAAAAAAAGTAAGACCCAGCGTTTGAATATCACATTCACTACCGTTGACGACATGTTAGAATTCAAAATGAGAGCGTCGCATACGTCATCGCTTTCAAATTCCTGGACATGTTCCAACACAAAATCATCCGTCAGATGTTGATAACGAAGAATAGATTTGATATCCAAATACGCTTTGAGTGCTTCGATAGCAGCCGTGTCGAGAGACTGATAACGGCTCACAAGTTTCATATTCAAGAAATGACGATTATCGCGTATAAAAATAGCCGACAATAACTGGTATTGAGATATTTTATCCCAATCCACGAGATGACGGAACTCCGATATAAATTCTTTTAAGTATTGGTGTTGAGATATTTTCCCCCAATCAACTCGAGTTGCATTGTTCCGAATAAACGTTTGAGACAATGTCTGGTACTGCGATATCAATGACCAATCCACCTTATCCTTGCATTGCTCAATAAAAGATTCATTCAAGCTCTGATATTGAGACACGTCTTTCCAATCCAACTCATTTTCCAGCAGCAGCAGCGCATCCTCCGGCAACTTCGTGTCGCGCACCAATTTAGACCAATCTGCCGAGCGCATCTTCATTGACTCTATTAGAAGAATCTTTCCGAAACACGCATCGCATCTCATTATATAGCCTTGACACGGTCAACGACCGTCCTTCCATCTCCTCCCAGTTCCACGTAGCGCCGTCTAGGGAGCAATATTTGAAACTTTATCCCCCCATCCGCTTGTATAGCCTTGACGCAGTCAACGACCGTCCTTGCTCTCTGGTGGTGTTTTCGTTCCGCTTGACTTCCCAAAAACCATCTCTAAGGCCCGTTGCACACACGGCGTAGGCGAAAATTTTCCATCGGACGTCGTTCTAAAAGTAGAGCTTACACACATGGCGAAAAACTCCGTCGCCGGGGAAAAGGCCCACCCCTCCTTTTCGAATCCTGCACGTGTCCAAGAAAACCAGAGGGGTCGCATCTACGCCCCCCTCCCCCCAGCCGGGATCGGAGGAGCCCTCCTTTTCGAATCCCCTACGATTCCAAGAAAACCAGCGCCCCCCCCCAGCAAACCCCCAAACACCCCTCTCGCAAATGACCCTACGACGGTAGAGTCCGCTGTGTGTGTAAGCGTGCATAGGGTCACATGGATAACTACTTCAATCTGGCGTCAACGAATCCGCTAGCGCACAGTGGCACTCGACAGCTGCACAGGCTACCGTCGAAGAAAAATTTCATTTTCCGCTGTGTGTGCAAGCTCCAATTGACTTCTGTGGTCTACTGTTGGAACGACGTCCGATAGAAAATTTCCGCTTGAGATAAAAAACGCTGTGTGTGCAACGGGCCTAAGTGCTGCAGTTTTTTGGTTCCGCCTGGCTGACTCCATCGAGTGTCAGGTGGTCTGGGGAGGGGGGGGATGCAAATGTTAATAACGAAGCATAGTATAGCCGAGCGGGGGGGGGATTCGTTCCGCTTGACTTCCCAAAAACCATTCCTAAATGCTGCATTGCTATACTACTGACCGTGCCTAGGATCTCTCCACTCTACAAATACAGTAACCACCGTTTATAGTGATCAGTGGTTATAAGAATCAACCGTTTATAAGAATCAATATCGCGAAAACAAAAACAAATGTATTATTTACATGTTAAAATTTTCGCTTTAAAGAATCAATCCACCGGTTTTAAGAATCAGTTTACACTCTTCGCTTTCCTTTCATTTTTCAAAAAAAGCCACTTAAACCCTCAAAAGGCACGAAGTTCTTTCTTTAAAATATTTTTTAAAGAAAGAGTGATAAGATGGGATGGAATACAGACGTAAAATTCGTTCTTTTCTTTGTAGACATAACATAATAGTTTTCCCTTAAACGCTTTAGCACATCACTGTCCTATTAGCTTGACTCGGGGGCATCTTTACCCGACCGGGTCCGATTAATTTCTCTCCACTGGCAAACAAAGACAGGGACTCTTTTATCCCACCTCCCACATCCTGGTGCTTCCTGGACCCTGAAACACATAAATCTTCGAAGTGTCCACTATGACTTAGGCAAACGTGACATTAGTAGATTCAGTACGTTATCAAATCGTGAAACGTAAGCTAGAAGGTGAATCGTCGTCTGAGACTATTGGTATTGAAAGAGGTATAAACAGCCTCCTGAAAACTTCATTACGTCAAACTACCATAGAACACTTTTTCTTGCTCTCTTCCTGTAGTTGAAATGTTAAAACTGTTAAACAGGTATGTTGTAACAAATATTGGATTTTTTCTTCTCTTACTATAATCATGTGTATCTACTTATAGGTCTAAAAATTAAGTTGTATTTTTAAAACTATAAAAAATAATTTTAATAAAAGATAATTAATGTAAATTAAAGAATATTTTATGGTAAATTATCTAATATATGTATATATAGGTGTGTGTGTTCCTGTCCCAAAACCTAAATTTCGGCTATAAGAATCAACCGCTTATAAGAATCAAAAACAGTAATAACAAACGTGATTCTTATAAGCGGAAATCACTGTAATCGTAACCCTATTATTGTCAATAGCAAGAACTGATAGTTACATACGATTCCTGACCACAGAGATTTTATTTTCTAAATTGTTATTCATATTTTTACTAGCTCCACTGGCGGTGTTCTCGCTTGAATTAAGAATCCTTGGTAATCTTTGATATCTTCTAAACAGCACTTCAAATTAACGTTGAATTAGTAGGTAAATCACGACACTAAAATTAAACATGTTCGCTGTCACTTCATTTGCTTCCATGGTAATAAAAGGTGATCCCACTCGCAAAGCAAGACTGACGGAATTTTGTTTCAATTGCTGAACGGTATGGTAAAACAAAACATATGTATGGTAAAACAAAACAAAATATGAACAAATATGAATTTTGTTTCAATTGCTCTGGAACCATAAGGCCATCTGCACACGGAGTGATTCAAAGGAAACTGAACTGATTAGTGATTGAAATTGCTTATCGGTTGCAAACTCGTTAGCGATGCGGCTCCGCACACGGGCCTACTCAAAAGTGATTCAAGTCAATAGTTTGCGACCTGTCATGGAAGGAAGAACATCATTATTCCGGGCATTTTTTAGTTAAATTATTATCAGAAATTAATTTATTTTAAAAAATTGTCAAAATAGATTGTCTTTGATCAATCGTTTAAAAATGGCCTGTACATATGGGCGCACATATTCCATACAACAAAAAACGTTAGAATTTCCTTTCATCGCTAGGCAGAAGTCACGTGACTCTCGTGTACGTCATTTGGCAGCTTTCCAAAAGAGTGGCTGTAACATAGAAATTGTAATAACACGCACAACGCAAGAGAAACTGGCGACTGAAGTTGCTAGTGACTCGACACGTTGAGTTGCCTGCGACTGATTACAAACGCGTTGCTGACGGGTTTGTAACCAGTTGCACCGTGTGTGTGGCTCCATTCCATTACATAGGTTACGACTCATCACGGACTGGTTTGTGATTGGAATCAGTTATCAGTTTCTTTTGAGTTGCTCCGTGTGCAGACGGCCTTGATGAGTTGGAAACATTGTATCCGCAGGAAGTTCACTCTGTTTCAGGCCGTCTGCACACGGAGCAACTCAAAAGAAACTGATCAATTACATAGGTTACGACTCATCACGTGGTTTGTGACTGGAGTCAGTTATAAGTTTTTTTTTTTTTTGAGTTGCTCCGTGTGCAGACGGCCTAAATCTGAGAAAATTTTCTGCTATGAGTATTTATTACCGTCTATGAGGAGAGGAGATCGAACTCTCGTTTCTGGGTATTACCAGATCACTCCGGCGAGGTGAAGGAATCGGAAGTCGGGAATCCAACTCCTAACATTCTCCCCCACCTAGTACATTTCGAGCTTGCGAAGAAAACAGGGGGGAGTGGGGGATTTTGTTTTGTATTTTTTACTCACCTGAGTGAGTGTTCGCCGCACATTTACGTTTCATTACCTTTTTCAGGTGATGCTGATTTACAGTTATCCATCATGCATAACTTGTTCCGAACTTCTCAACAGAGGAGCGCTATATTGTATGAACTCTGCATAGCGTAGTAAAGATCAGGCACCCTCGCCCCCTGTTGACGCCAATGGCTATGTTGGCAATTGCCAAACGCGCTCTTGAAAGAATACAAATATAGGTATCATAGTTTTTATTTCTTATGTTGGCATCGTAAACTAAAAGATATTAAAATTTGTTTGAAATCGCTTGTTGCATAAAAAAGTTTGTTACGCTCGCACATCGTATGGTCGATGTTTCATGTATTGATTTTGTTCGTACATTAGTATTGTAGATAATTCGTTTAAGTAAATAAAATTGTTATTAATTCGTGTGTCGTATGGTCGACAATGGTTTTGATATAATTTATTAGTCTACAGTCCATTCGAATACAATAAATTTGGGACCAGTGCAATGCATGACATTTGGCTCATATAGTTGGTCCACGTAGCCGGAGAAAAAAATGGCACTCATTGCGCTAAATCGACAAAAATCGACATTGAAGGCTCAGATTACTAAAATAGAGACATACTTAAAATAAAAGCAGGTAAAAGACCCATCGGATATTTTAGCTGCTGAGTTAAAAATAAAAACTGTTCCAGTCTGATCATCTCCGGACTTTTCCTTCTTCGATTATATTAACTCTTTTTTTATTTTTAATCATAAACTGTTCCCAATGTAATTCTACTAACAGCTGCTGTAGTGAATTGTAGCGCGAGATTTCTATAAATAGATCACTTCCTGTATAGCGCGCATGCGCATTGATTTTCAACATTTCGATTCCCGCGTTAAGTAAATTTATGTCACTTCGAAAGGGTGCTTCTTACTAAGAGCACATTCTATTTTCATTAAATGTTATTCTTAATATTAATTCTGTTGACTTTCGTTTCTTTTGTCGTTTGATTTAGAAACTTTTAACCACTGAACCTCATGTTGACTACTTCCAAAAACTATGATACCTATATTTGTATTCTTTCAAGAGCACGTTTGGCGATTGCCAACATAGCCATTGGCGTCAACACCCTCATTAACTTCGAAGTCTCCGTTCCGACCACGAGACCATGCCAGCGATGTGAGGGGAAACTCAACAATCAAAACCCTACCTTAATAATGTTTTCTAAAAATCTGTGGAACCGAAAAAAACTTTTTTTTCTTCAAATTCCTACCCACAAATTGCGAGGTAAAAGTTTTAGTAGAGAATCTTCCTCGAGTTCACCTAAATGTCCTTCATTTTCTTTTCTTTTTACACCGTATATAAGCATCTTACCCACATTCTAGTTCAGGGTTTGTTCAAAAACTTTCATTTAAATTTTTTACAAGCCGAGAAATTTCTTTTTAGAAAATTGTATTAGAAAGCGTGTCTAAGTACAAGTTCGAAATGATATTCTTATTTAAGTTTAGAAATTTCTTCAAAGGAGTTAGTATATTTCTTTAGAGTACGCGATTTCTGCAATATAAATTTTCTAATTGGTGCCTCCACATTCCTATGAATATTAGATACACCTGTATTTTAACATAATCAAATTTAATTTGGTTAAGACACAAAATTTATTGCATATGTTAGCAGCTCATCGAATTGCTATTCATAGAAACTTGCTTTAAGGACAAAGGACCATGAAAAACTTTTTTTTAATTTATTAACCAATTGCTATGAAATTATGTATACTTATACAGTGTTGTTTAGAGATGGAAATTCTAAATAAATATAAAAGAATCAGAATGTAATTAATTAAGATATTAATTAAAATCAGTTTGTTAATTACTCTATTTAAAAATGCTCCATGCGCACTAATTTTTGTCTCAGATATCTAATTTTCTCTCTTAAGCTAGCTTTATATAGTTATAATAAAAGTTAGTAGCAATATTTGATTTACAGTCATACTTATAAAAAACTAGAAAAAAAATCGATAAAAATAGGTCATTTTATGCAAAATTTTATCACAAAAATTTTTTTAAATTAACAAATTTTAAGTTGTTTTAAAATAGTATAATGAATTTATTACTAAGTTTTATTCTAACATATATAAATAATCATTTTATGAAATTTTATGAAAATTCAAAAAAATTATGACGCATGGAACATTTTGAACTTATCGAAACGACATGAAAACTGGTTTTGAGAAAATGGCATTTAAAGTTTTAATTTGACTAATATTTCCATTGTTTACGTTTGAAAAACTAACAATGAAAACGTATAGAAAAAAATACTTATAACTCGGTTAATAATGATCAGATCAACATACTTTTTTTTAAATTTAAAGCTGATGAGTTGCAGAATCATTTTCTAAAAGAAAAAAAATCGTTTTGGGGACATATTTTTGTCAATCTGAAGGTCCATTGTCGCCTTAAATGCTAAACAATCTTCGTTTTATAACGCGAAACTTCACTTCCAAAGCTTTACTCTATGATTGCCAGTGCGACACTCGCAGCGAAAGAAGACGATCACATATCCTGCCTAACTATCTTTCAAGGCTCCGTAAAGCGTTTCAGTATTCAATGGAAAAGATTTGGCGTGATTTATAAAATTCAAACATTTTTCAAGTGTTGAGTTAAAAATTAAAAGTATACATTTCAAACATAAAAATATGAGACAATATGCAATATAAAATTCTCCATGCAGGAAACATTACTTTGGCTGCACACTAAAAAACCTTTGTATTATATATAATAGCCGTTGTCTCTGTATAACACTTCCGGGCTGTACTCATCTTTCAATTGAAGCCCTCAGTAAACAAACAGCCGGTTAGGCTTAATTTCAATTTCCGATATGGATCAGAATTTTTTCTTACCTAAAAACTAATATCTTCTCCATCAAATCATGTTTGTTCAGCCTATTTTTCTATAAAACATTCAGAACTAAAAAAAATTGGATGCTTTTAGCTGTATATTTAACAGTTTTTAAAAATCTGTTTACTTTTGCGATGAATTCTGAAAGTAAGCAAACTTGAATGTGAATGAATCAAGTAGCTCAAGTATTCATATCGCGTAGTGAGCTGTAAAAAACTGGATGGCAGTCTACTACTCCAATCGCATGAAAAACTAAATAAATAAAATATAATGAAAGGGTTTGCTTTTACAAGGTGTGGATTAAATGCAATATTGTTAGATAATTCGGGATATTTTTTAACTTTCATATACTTTTTCCATTATGACGTCATTATTAGTATTATGACGTCAAAATGACATGTTGGATGGCAGTTTACTACTCCAATCGCATGAAAAACTAAATAAATAAAAAATAATGAAAGGGTTTGCTTTTACAAGGTGTGGATTAAATGCAGTATTGTTAGATAATTCGGGATATTTTTTAACTTTCATATACTTTTTCCATTATGACGTCATCATTAGTATTATGACGTCAAAATGACGGGTTAACTTCTAGTAAAATAATAGAAGGGAAATCAATTGAAAATTTTAAAACAATGGCTAGAGGGGAAAATGAATTAAAATCTAGATATAAAGCCATGAAATATTCATTTATATTTTCCTCACTTACATGACACATGAGATGTAAGAAAAGTAGTTAAATCTTAAAAATTATCTATAGATACAGAAGGCAAATACCACTCACCGACTGACTCATCACTCTATCTCAGGAACCGCAAGTCCTACGAAAATGAAATTTTGTAGGGTGCTTCCTCTTAGGCTCTAGGTACTTGCTAAGAAATCTTTTTTTAAATCAATTCGAATTTTAAGGGGGTTTAGTTCCCTTCCTCCAAAACATAAAACACTGTATCTCTGGAACAATAATACCTAGGAAGATGAAGTTTTGTATGGTGGTTCCTCTTAGGCCCTAAGTGAACTCTAAGAAATATTTTTATAAAATTCGAATTTTAAGGGGATTAAGCCCCCTCAACCCCACAATAAATACTGTATCTCTGAAACCATAAGGCCTAGGAATCTGAAATTTCGTATGGTGGTTCCTCTTACGCCCTTAATGATCACTGCGAATTTTGATTTAAAAATACCAATTTTGAGGGGTTAAAAAGAGCTTAATCCCTCCAAAAACAGATAAACAGAAAGAAAAACACTATCTCTGGAAGCTGAAATTTTACAAGGTGTTTCCTCTAAGATCCTAGGTGTTAACTAGGAAATCTTTTTTAAAAATTCAAGTTTCAGGGCTCTTAAAGGGCCTTAATCCTCGAAAATAAAACACTGACACAGTAATCACTGTATTACTGTGGAACCACATGTGTTAGGAAGCTGAGTTTGGAATGGTGGTTTCTTTTAAGCCTTAGGGGCTCACTGAGAAATCTTATCAAAAAATACAAATTTTAAGGGGTTAAAAATGCTTCAACCCCCCCCTCCAAAAAAAAATAGAAGTTACTGACTAAACACAGTGTCTTTGGAACAGTAAGTTCTAGCAGTGACGCGCCAAGCATCTTCTGCGCCGTCGTGCGAAATACTGATAAGCGCCTTTATTGAGCCAAAAGTATGATTACGTTAAATTTTAACCCCCGTTAAGTTTTTGTCTTCGTTAGCCCTTTGACTTTTTACATGATTTGAAAAAAGACAATAATTTGATGATCGTTAAAATTTAACGTAGGTAATCGTTACAGAATTAACACTTCAGACTTGTTGCTCGTATGTATTCTTTATTTGAGGCAAACAGTAAGTACACACACAAAAGAGTATTATTAAAATTTTTGTTGCACAGTAACAAAAGAACAGTGTTAAAGTTATAAAACATGTATTCCAAATTATTAAAATACGAACGGTCAAATAAAATTTATTTAGATTGCCCGCTTTTTTAAATAGACATATTTGATGGAAAAAGACAAAAATATCTTATAGAAAATTTCACGGCAGATTTTTCTTAGATTTTTCTTATAGAAAAATCTGCCGTGTTTCATTAGGGAGCTTTTTATTGGAAGTTTCTATAAAATCGTTGAGTGCTGGAAAAGACTCATACACACAGTTGTGAATGCGTTTCGACAACAAGTCGATTGTTTGCAAATGATGTCGGAGTTTGGCGGGTTTCATACTTTCGTTTGATATATTTCCGCGACATAGAACACAGACAGGTCTTTCCACATCTTAATTGCATATATAAGTGAATCCAAATGATAAATACTCACTCCTCAGTTGATGCTACGACGATGCAGTTGATGCACACGACTCAGATGATGCTCCATCATCTGAGTCGCTTTCATCTATATTTTGTTTCAGTGTAGATCCAGTGTTTAGCCAACGATCCACCCGAGTCGCCAGTTTATTTATAGCTATGTGTTCCCGCGCCGCGCAATAGTCACAACAATGCAAAAAATTGCGTTGTTTTATTTATTTTTCCGTATTTGCAGTTGAATAAAAATAATAAAAATTTTACTAATTATTGTTTAGTTATGTTAATAACTAGTTAAGTAACAACAAATACAAAAGTCTAGACCATGTAGGATTTTTATTAAATGAGTTAGGGCCTGTTCACATAGGAGTCCGTTGCGTAGCGTTAAGGGAAAGATGACGTTGAGACGAAAATAAACCAATCATAGGCGTTAAAAATTTCATTGCTAATCGTTTGGAGGCCTATGATTGGTTAATTTTCGTCTCAACGTCATATTTTCCTTAACGCAACGCCACGGACTCCTATGTGAACAGGCTGTAGTATATTATTATCACAGTGGCACCACTGTTTTTACAACGGTCGTTTTGGCAACAAGACCGAATGTTTTATCATCATAAGATGGCTGCTATGTCTGTTGTGCACGTGTGTTATTAATGTTGATTAAAGCTTACGTTAAGTTTAAAGATAAGGAATGTTTAGTTAACTCGACTCACATTACAATTTAATCAACATTAATTTTACTTGTTCTTCATTCCTTACGATGGATCAGCTCTTGAAACCTGAAAAGTTCGACGTCGATCCCACGAGTGTTGGCGCAGAGACTAAATGGAAACACTGGAAATGAACTTTTTCAAACTTCTTATGTGAAATTCCTAACATAACGGAAACAAGTAAATTCCCGCTCCTATGCAATTACGTTTCTTCAAATGTGTTCCTGTATATTAACGATTCGACGGACTATGATGCTGCAATTACTGTTTTGGACTCAATCTATGTTACGAAACGAAATGAAATTTTCGCAAGACATTGCCTAGCCTCTAGAATGCAAGAAACTGGTGAGTCTGTTACTGAATTATACAAACACTCAAGCAACTTAGCAAGGATTGTAACTTTAAAACGGTGACTGCCGATCAATACAAGAGTGAGTACATCAGAGACTCGTTTATCCGCGGTTTAAGAAATCCACGTATCAGAAAACGTTTGTTAGAAAATTCTACGATTACCTTGGAAAATGCTTTCGATCAAGCTAGGGCGTTGGAACTAGCTGAATCACAATCAGCATCGTACTTGAATGCCTCACATCCTATTTCTGTGGCTGCAACTGGTTTTTTTAACAAACATCACTCAGCATCGTACATGAATACCTCGCTTCCCATTCCTGTGGCTGCCACTGATTTTTCTGACAATAATATTGAGGATAGTTATTCAGCTGCAGCTACGCAGTTTCAATCTGAAAAGTGTTTCTTTTGTGGAAATGATCGCCACCTAAGAAGTTTGTGTCCTGCGAAGGAAATACTGTGTAGAAGATGTGGTAAAAAAGGACACTATCAAAGAATGTGCAAATCTAAACCACAGCGTGTCTCCCCCAATCCTGTTGCATCAGTTCACACCTTAGCTACAGTGTCGGTCTCACCTAGTTGTCTGCAAAAGTCTATGACTAAAATACAAATTAATGGGATAGAATTGAATGCCGTTATTGACACCGGTAGTTCGCTCAGCTTTATAAATCAGTGTTTCGTTAAAAGGTGTAACATAGAAGTGAAACCATACTCGAGTAAAATAACTATGGCTAATTCCTCTCTAGGCTGAGATGTCAAGGGTTTCTGTGATGTCACTTTGAAATTGCAATCACATGTGTATAATGATGTAAGAGTATTAATCATGAAAAATCTCTGTGCTGATTTTCTCATTGGTCATGACATTCTGAAGGACCATTCTCTGATTGAGATCCAATTTAATGGCGAGAGACCACCCCTTAAAATCTGCTCCCTAGCTGTTGCTCAAATACCTCCAGTCTCACTGTTTGCAAACTTAACCTCTGATTGTAGACCGGTGGCCACCAAATCCAGACGCCAAACTGAGGAAGACCAAAAATTAATTGCTGCAGAGGTAAAGAAGTTGCTAGAAGAGGGAGTTATTGAACCTAGCAAATCACCTTGGCGTGCTCAAGCATTTGTAGTGAAAGGAGAACATCACAAACCACGTATGGAAATTGACTATTGTCAAACGATTAACCGTTTCACGATGCTTGATGCCTATCCTCTTCCAAAAATTGAAGAATTAATCTCTAAAATATCCAGGTATGACTTATTTAGTACTATTGATTTGAGAAGTGCATACCACCAACTCCCTATTAATGATGCTGAAAAACATTATACTGCCTTTGAAGCTGATGGTAAATTATACCATTTCCTTCGGGTTCCTTTTGGGGTCACTAATGGTGTTGCATGTTTTCAGAATCATTAACAAGATCATTCAAGATGAAGGCCTAGAGGGTACATTTCCTTATCTGGATGATGTTACTGTCTGTGGAAGAGACTCTGATGAACATGATCGGAACTTAAAAAGATTCCTAAAAATTGCCGAGAAGTACAATTTAACTTTAAATGAAGAAAAGTGTCAGATTTCTTCTAAATCTGTTAAGCTATTAGGATACACTGTCGAAAACAAAACCATCAAGCCTGATCCCAACAGACTTGCTCCTTTGATGAATTTGCCTATATCTAACAATATTGCATCTCTCCGAAGAGCATTAGGTATGTTCGCTCATTACTGCCGTTGGATACCAGCATTCTCAAAGAAGATACTCCCATTGCTATCGAACCATCAGTTCCCTATTTCAGAGGAGGCTGTAAATGCATTCAATGACTTAACGTCAGATATAGCCAAAGCATCATTAGCCGCGATAGATAATACCATACCATTCAGAATTGAGACTGATGCGTCTAAGTTTGCTATAGGAGCAACTCTCAGTCAAGCTGGTAGACCCATAGCATTTTTTTCCAGAACACTGAACAAGTCTGAAATTAATCATTCATCTGTTGAGAAAGAAGCATATGCTATCGTGAAATCTTTGCGCTTCTGGTGACATTACCTGATTGGTAGACCTTTTGAGGTATTCACCAATCAAAGGTCTGTCTCATTAATGTTTGACAAATATCATTCCAGCAAAATCAAGAATGAAAAGATTATGCGTTGGAAACTAGAACTGTCATGCTTCAAGTTTGATATCATCTACCGCCCTGGAAGTAAAAATGCTACTGCAGATGCATTTTCAAGAATAACTGCATCAATTTAACCTGAAGTGGATTTTAAACAAGTGCATGAGGACTTATGTCATCCTGGTATTGTTAGGATGCATCCTTGGATTATATCCAAAAACTTGCCCTTTTCCTTGGAAGATATTACAGGACTTACAAATTCATGCTCCATCTGCTGTGAAGTAAAACCTAGATTCCTTAAAAATCAAGGAAAATTGATAAAAGCAACTTCTCCGTTTGAAAGATTGAATTTAGATTTTAAGGGCCCCTTGCCATCAAACTCCAGAAATCGATTCCTTCTTACTGTAGTTGATGAGTACTCAGGTTTCCTTTTGCAATTCCTTGCTCAGACGTTTCGTCAACTACTGTAATTTCGCATTTAAAGAATATCTTCTCCATATTTGGCATGCCAGCATATATTCATACAGACAGAGGGTCGTCTTTTATGTCCAGAGAGTTAAAAATGTTTCTAACATCTCTTGGTATAGCGACCAGTCATACCACTGCCTATAATCCACGTGGGAATTCCAGGTGGAGCGTTACAATGGTATCATATGGAAAATGATTCATTGAGATGTAAAGGCAAGAAAATTGAACTATAGGAAGAGGTCCTACAATCTGCATTACATTCTATTCGTTCCCTTTTATGCACGACAACTAACGTTACTCCACATGAGCGCCTGTTCTCCCATCCTAGGAGGTCATACAATGGGAACTCTTTACCTACTTGGCTTTTTCAGGTTGGTCCAGTGTTGATGAAAAGTCATTCACGAACCAGTAAGTATGAGCCACTTGTTCAAGAAGTTGAACTTCTGGAAGCTAATCCAGAATATGCATATGTAAGGTTTCCAGGTGGACATGAGACTAGTGTGTCCATACGACACTTGGCTCCTAGAGGGGAAATCATCGAACCTACCTATGAGAGTGACAGTGAGAGAGCCTTGCTTGTTAACCAGAGTGGTGAGGAGTTTGATGGTCATTTGAAACAATCAACAGAGAGTTTGGAAGAAACTGAAGGTAATTCTAAAGAAGGTGCTTTGCCCTGTGAAGATGTCCCTCCTGAACTATCTAAACCTGAACAAAGAACTTCTTGTGATGGACCAACGCGCAGGGGCGGATTTCCCATAAGGCCAACCTAGGCCATGGCCTAGGTCGCAGCCGTTAAGAGGGCGTAAATTTAGAAGAAGTAACAACCAAATTACAAAATTTTTATCGATATAAAATGAGAAAGTTCAAAAGTTTTTTCTTTTTCATTTTTATTTATATATTCTTAGTATCGCTAAAAATATTATTTGCAATATACGCATCGTCAACTGATTTAACGTCGTCTAACCTTTTTCGTCAACTGACTAAATTTTTTCTTCTTTTTCTGTCATTATTTTCCCAAACACCCATTATGAGTTAACAAGAAGCAGGTTAAGAATTCTTGCAATTTGAAGGGATAATGATTGCAGAACCTCACAAAAGACAACTTCCGCTATATCTTTCGATACATTAGACCAGGGATGGCCAAACCGCGGCACGCGTGCCACAGTGTGGCACTGCGGCGTTTTAACAGTGGCACGCGGAGACTTAATTGAAAAATTAAGAAATTTGAAACAATAATAATTTTCAAAATCTGTAAAAACCCTACTCATACGCTACTGAAAATAACAGCGCAGGAAAGCGGCACTGCTTAACACCAGTACAACAATGCGCTAAGACAGCGAGGTCATGGGAAAATTGTGGGGTCATGGGAAATTTGTACCAACAAGCAATTTTCCAAATTTACAAGATTTGGCTGTCAGGTATTGTTGTAGGTTTGGATCAACATATGTTTGTGAACAAATGTTTTCTATTATGAATATAATAAAATCAAAATATCGATCATGATTAACTGATATGCACCTAAAACACCTAATTTTGCTAGCATCTTCAAGAACTAAACCTAATATAGATGACGTGGTAAAAACACTACAAATTCAAAAGCCACATTAATTAAGTACTGACTGTTTAATAATTATTTAGAATTAAATGTTTCAAGTTATTCATTTTATTTTATACATAGCCTAACTGACTGAATCTTTAAAAATGTGTATTAACAATAAAACCCAAGTTTGTACTTTTGTTTTATTTATTATATTATTTTTTAAATCTCCACTACTCAGATAAAAAAAATGTACTATTTGTGTAAAAATCCCATAATCAGCCTATAAATAACATTTTTCCCCTTTTTATATTTTTTGTATGTTGGAAAAGTTGGAAGTGGCACGCATAATATTTTTTTTCAGATAGTGGCACTCTTCCCAAAAAGGTTGGCCACCCCTGCATTAGACAAACAGCAAACAGCCCTCGCTTTTTCCTCCAAAAACAGATTTCAGACCAGGGGCAGTCCGATAAGAAGACTAATGGTTTTCAAACTCCCAACCCATCGTCACCTGTCCAGTAATGGCTGTCCCGTTGTCAAAGGAACGATGGCACCCTCCAGGTTTAGAAACTGTTTCAAGGTGAAAGAATCATTGTGTGAACACCGGGCTAGGGTGTCTTTCTGTGCAAGGTGTTTCTTTCAAGCAAAATGGACTATTATATGGAAACCGCTAGAGTGTCTGCAACCTGAATGGGTCGTCTTAGAAAAGAGACAGTTAATTTTGTCAAAGGGAACAGAAATATTTGTCGGTTCTTTTCTTCTAAATTTTTCCCTGGGAGGAGCCATAAGTTGGGCAAATCAGAGTTCCCAAAAGTGAACATGTAAGGGGACCGCGTACCAATCCTGGTTGAGAGGGAATTAAAAGGAAGAAGAGGACGGATGGAGCCTCAAGGGGTTAAAGGGCATAACCCGTGTTTGGTTTTGAAACGAAAAGAGACTTGTTTTTCCGTTAGAGTGTGATCTGCAAGCTCATTTTGGCTGAGTGTTTTGTCAACCTTTTGCAGTATACAAAACATAAATTGTTGTTGTGAGCTTATAGCCCAGTAGCTATGTACATCTTACCATGCGAAAGATCGGGTATTAGATTTTTTTCCCTACTTGTATATGTTATGTCCAATAGTGAAAAACCGAGTTTTCACTACTGGACAAAACACTCAGATATGTGTTAAAAAATCACTAGTTTTCATTTAAAAAAAGTTTTATATATAAATTTTTGTAATCACATTTTAAGGTCTTTTGAAACAAAGTATATTTTTTTAATTAAAATTAAGCTCTGCAAATGAATTTCCAAATGAAGCGATCTCTGTTAGAGTAAAGTAACCTTTTCTTATACTTATCTGGAGTTGTGTTTTGAGATAAATTCTTAAAATATTGATATTTTATATAATAACTGTAAAATCAAAAGCAATTAAAGATAAACAAATTTATCATTTTATTTTTTAAGCCAAACTACCGAATAAACATGAAACAATCAATTTTAGCTGAAAAGCAAAAATGCATTTTATCTCCCTTATAAAATGAACTTTTATATTAATAATAAGGGATAATTGCTATAAATTATTATAAAAACTTAGATTTTTAGTGTTGGGTAAATGTGTTGTTGAAATATCTTTTCAAATTTCAGCTTTGAACAATGCAACCTTTCGATGCCAGGTCACCAGGAGCCAGGAGTATATTTTATTACAAAAATTTTTTAAAACATAGAGGAGCTAAACTTGGAAGAATCGATCGGCAACTAACTAAAATGATTGATCAAGAAATTGAATACTGAAGAAATGTGTTACACAGAGTGGTTGTAGTAATTAAAGCTCTTGCTTCGCGTGGCTTGCCATTTAGAGGTCGAAATGAAATATTTGGTTCTAATAATACTGGCAACTACATGCTGATGTTGGAGACAATTTCTGTGTTTGATCCATTTTTGGCTGATCACATCAGGAGATTCGGGAATCCAGGTAGTGGACAGACATCCTATCTCTCATCTACTATTTGTGATGAGTTCATCGATCTCCTACCTAAAAAAGTACTAACGCATATTGTTAATGAAGCTAAAACATCAAAGTACTATTCCCTTGTTGTAGATTCAACTCCTGACATCTCGCATGTTGATCAGATGTCGTTTGTTTTGCGATATGTGAAAGAAAATGAGAAACCTGTTGAGAGATTTACAAAAATTTTTACCTAACGTTGGCCACAAAGACCATGAAATGTTTGAAGCTGTTATTAAGACTGTCACTGATCTCCACCTTGGTATCTTGAAATGTCGTGGTCAATCATATGACAATGCAGCTAATATGGCTGGTGTTTACTCGGGTCTTCAGGCTAGGATACTTGAAGTTTCTCCTCTTGCATCCTTCATACCTTGTGCAGGACACTCTAAATTTAGTGGGCACACATGCTGTAGATTGCTGCATTGAAGCCATATCGTTTTTTAATTTGCTTCAAGAACTTTATAATTTTTTCTCGTCGTAACATATTTTTTTTTAAAAATATGTTATTCAAATGTTTATTAAGTATATATGTTTCAAAAACTCTTACTGTATATCAAATCTAATGTTAGAAGTCAAAAATTTAAATGGATGGAAGGGGGCGCAAAATGGTGCTTTGGCCTAGGGCATAAAAATATGTAAATCCGTCCCTGCCAACGCGTCCTGGAAGACTGAAACGAAAACCTGCCTACCTGTCTGACTATATTGTAAATTAACTTTTTAGTTGGGGTGAATATAGTATATTATTATCACAGTGGAAACACTGTTTTTACAGCGGTCGTTTTGGCAACAAGACCGAATGTTTTATCATCGTAAGATGGCTGCTATGTCTGTTGTGCACGTGTGTTGTTAATGTTGATTAAAGCTTACGTTAAGTTTAAAGATAAGGAATGTTTAGTTAACTCGACTCACATTACACAGGCCCTTGTTTGAATAAAAGCGAAAAGTTAGAAGATATAAAGTTAATGTCAAAATTGTTTCGCGGACCCCTGGTAATGGCTACGCGTACCCCCCAGGAGTCAGCGGACCACAATTTAAAAACCTATGGCCTAGTATATTCTGCCACCCGCTCAGATTTCATAGGATTTTATAGCTGCTTTTACATGGACAACAATAATATCCGGGATTTACCCGCTAACAGGGAAATCCTTTGAAGTCCTTTTACACGGGGCAACATTTTCGTCCTGCTTTTACCTGTCTTACCGGTAGTAAAGGCCATCACATGATTCGGCGGAAGTGATCATCATACACCATCATTCCTTGTAAATCACGTTGTGGGTTCGATCCCAGCCGGTGTCGTACTTTTCCAAATTCACTTTATTGCTATTTTTAGCTTTCCCCCTTCGAACTCCGCATTTATCTCGTTACGAAGTGTATGGTCCTGGGGAAGGCCTTTTTTTTCAATTGCTGTTCTTTTGACCTCGTATTCTTAAATTTTAAAAATAACAACAACAAAATACCATAAAACTTTAAAAATCCCAAAGAAATTTAAAAACTTACAAAAATATTTTTTGTATTCTTATGATATCTGCTTTTCTGGGCCTCTTAACATTATTACTTTTTTGTTTTCCGTGGTCATTAGTCTTATCTAATTTTTCTTCTAAATTTTCTTAACTTGTAACTCTATATTTTTCTCTTAAAATTAACTTTTTGTTTTAATTTAACTTTACTGTTAAATTTGTTTTTCTTTTACCCACGTTATTCTTACCTTAATATTTTAATTCATTGCCTAAAATTTAAATACTGAGCACTCCCACCTTGATTACATATATCTTGCTTGCAGGAGATAAAGTCGACACGACCAAGGTACTCCTCTTCTAAAACACAATTACGTCTGCGTCTATTTATTATTTAAATGCAGCACATGTCAGTCGCTGTTGATAATCATGGAACGTTTACGATTTTTTCTGTTGTTTTTAAAAATAAATTAAAAATAAATATTTTAAAAAAATTCATAAATAGATATAAATGAATTTTTATCTGTGAATTCTAAAATAATTAATTTATAAATAAATTTTAATGTTACGTTTAATTATTGATTATACTTATTAAATTTATTAATTTTATCATAACACTTTAAATGAAAATGTTGCATTTTCATTTCAGTGCTAAAAAGCTATGAAAAAAAAAAGACGCTATGAAAAAATTAACATAATTAATGCAAATGAATCTCTCTTGCGCGATATTTCCGGGCTGGAGTATTCAAAAGTAACATACCAAAAAGATTAAAAACAATCCATTTCATTTACCCAGAAGAAATTTTATTTCTTATTTTTCATACCAGATGGCAGTACCAGTCTATTAATAATGTAACTGGGGGTGGTTTTTTTTTAAACTAGATGTGGCAGAATCAAGAAATAAATGAAATCATTCGGAAAAAAATAGGCACTTTTCCACTGTTTTCTTGAAAATTAAGCGATCGTTAAGGGGTTCCAGATCCCTCCATCGATCATTTGGCTGCATTTTCATGGATTCGGACATGTTCAAATCCGCCATGTTTGTTTACTACTAGCTTCCTGCTTCGAAATGCATCATGGGTAATTAGCGGGTTTTATCCTAGTTCGAAGCAGGGTCGAAAATCCAACCTGCATTTTTCCCTATCGTAGGGAAAAAGCAAGAAACGACCCTGCTTTGACCCGGGTTTTTGGCACATGTAAACGGCACTTATGTGTACAGATTTAAAGTGACCATATCCAAAATACACACACGGGTATTTAATAGCATCAGTGGGATTTGAATTGAGCACCCCCAGTCCAATGTCCAATGCAGTACTACTGGGAGAAGCTGTGCAGTGGAACTTTTTACATTAAGACTAATTTTATATGTGTTGCGTGGAATGCATTCATCTTCAGGGAACTGGGACGTTCTTTACCTTAAAAAAAAAGATTTTTCAATTTTTTCGAAAAAATTGAAAATGTTTTGCCGATTTCAAAACTGTGTAATATGTACAAGTCTAAAGTTTTAATCCCTGGGAATTAAGATAATAGAATGTAAACAAACCAGGCAACGCCCTTCTTAAAGGGATTATGTTCGCAGAAACGACATAGACTACATTTATCATGTATTTTAACGTTTGCATTTTACACTGTTTTGATATATATTTTTTTATTGCTAAATTTTAAGCAGGTGAGAGACTACACAACTGTATGTGGTTTATATTCTAAGCTGCGTGATTAAATAATCACACGTTTTGCTTCATATGTCGGTTTGATCATCGAGCATTGCATTTGAATTTTTTTGTTATTTTCTCGTTCTTTTATATTGTGCTTTTTATTTATTGATTTTGAGAATTTTTTGATTTTGAATTTTTTTTTTCAAGAATGCCAAGACTTAAGCAATTTGGAAAGAGAAAGTGTCACTGTAATCAATTTTCACAAAATAATGTTGATAAGTATGAAAATGATTATAGTCAAACAAGTGCATCTAAAAAGAAAATTAACCTTAGTAATGAAGTTTCTGTTGATGAAGAATGTTTTACGGGTAACATTTAACTATTTTAATGAATTTTTAAGTAGTAATAAGCGATGTGAATTTACTTAAAGTACTTTTGAATGCAGTTGCAAAATGCAAATATTGTTATAGTTCTGATTTTTTTGATGTCACAGAAAACAAAAGCAGTCGGAAAGGACTTGCAGTAAACGTTTCACCAAATTGCAAGGTTTGTGATTGTGGTGTTGGGGTGCTGGAGTACAATATCATCAATTATTTCTAATGCTGGGTATGATAGAAATGTTCGGTTAGTGTATAGCATAAGATCTATTGGGAGAGGAAAATGTGCAGCTCGTACATTTTGTGCAGTGATGAACTTACCTTCCCCACCTGCTAAATTTTAAAGGTACTATGATCATTTATCAAACGTGTTCAGTACTGCTAAGTTAAAAATCAATGCAGACAAGTATTCATGATGCTGTGTAATTGAATGAAAAAAATACCAATACAGATATACCAGTAGCAGTAGATGGTTCATACCAGAAAAGAGAGCACACATCAATGAATGGTGTAATTACAGCAACTTCACTCGAAAATGGTAAAGTACTAGATTTTGAGTGTTTTTCAAAATACTGTTTTAAATGCAAAACTAAAGATGACAAATGTGAAGATTGCCAAGTAAACTATTCTGGTTTTAGCACAGGCATGGAGAGTGAAGGAGCTCTGAGATTGTTTCAGCATTCACTTACAATGCGAAAAGTAAGATACTTAAGATATCTTGGCAATGGAGATTCTAATGGATTTTTGCAAATAAAAGAATCAAAAGTGTATGGCGAAGGCATTTTTGTAGAGAAATTAGAATGTATTTGCATTTGCAGAAAAGAATGGAATCAAGATTGAGAGCCCTCAAGAAGAGTATGAAATCAACCAAACATTCAGATGGAAAAACAATTTCTGGATGTGGTAGGCTTCAGTGGCAGCTCGTGTATAGACACTGCGGAACTGAAGCACCCTCTATTTTCACTCATTATTATCGATAACATTCAGTAGGTATAATGAGACTGTTTTTCATTAATTCTTGCATTATACAGTATATAATCCTTATATTATATAATACTTAAGCTAAATATCGGTAGCCATCCTCTCATTCTTGAAAAATGACAAAAATCCTTGTAAGGAACTGTGCTCTTTACAGTTCCAGTAATGCCGTGTTTGGCTGTTGTGCGCATGCACACGTCTCTGAGGTACTCTTGTTGGCTAAAGACGCATCCCTGTCGCCGACGCTGTTGTCCGAGCGTGTGGAAGTGTTTATTTTTGACTCGGCGTGGGTTATGCTTAAAAACCATGTACCATATTCTTGAATATGATAAACTGTACATGACAATCAGCTATTCTATTTAATTCAGTCTTTTTTTTCTTTTTTTTTGTTTTCTTGTATAGAAAATTTTAATAATTAACCATGATCTCCTTGAATCCCCAGGAAATAAATTCTGTGACAGTAAGTGAAATTCAACAGCTTAAGTTTTCACAGTTGTCTCTCCATGAGAAAGTTACAGTTAAGATAAGAGGCCGTTCAACAGCTAATATTCGAATATCTCAGTCAGGAATAAGCAACTGTAAGAAGTATGTTCGCAGCTTTAATTCTGAATGGTATCAACGGAAAAATTGGCTCTGCGACTGTGATGTGAAAAATGCATTGTTTTACTTCCTGTGTTTGCTGTTTGGCAGTGTTACAACATGGACAAGAGACGGTTTTAGAAATGTAAAAAAAATGAAAGAAAAACTGAAAATCATGAGAAGTCAAAGAAGCATATTGAAAATATGGTTTCAATATCACTTTTAGGAAACGTAGACATTAAGTGAGGCATACAGAATTTCATTCAATGAGCATAACATGAAGGTTAAGAAGAACCGTGAAATTTTATCTAAAATAATAGACTGTATTTTATTTTCGGGAAAATTTGAAACTCTGTAGCCATTAAAAACCATGATATGATCCGTAATGCAACAGGTACTCCTTAATCTGTTGTGCCATGGTTGATGGCACATTGATTTTTAGAACACACTCAAATGGGCATGGTTCTATGGTACGTGTTTAATGAAGAAACATTTGAGTGTTTTTGGGGATTCTTTATACCAGAAAATCAAACTGCAGATGGCATATCGAAATATATTTTAGAACAGTTGGACATAATCCTTCAAGGAAATAGACAAAAGATAATAGCTCAGACATTCGATGGTGCAAATGTCATGAAAGGCAAAAAAGGAGGAGTTTAAGCAAAAATAAAAGCAGTTTATAGCAATGCACATTTTATTCACTGTTATGCATATCAACTTAATTTAATAATGAGAAATTTTACACAATACAAATTTTATGTTTTACACAATAATAAAACAATGGCTAAAATTTTTCTGAAGCAGCACCCCCACTAATTTTAGCAACGAGCCGCCACTGGTAGGCTTACAGATGCAGAAATTCTATTACTTCTAAAATACTATGGCTTGGATATAAGATGAAATGTAGAGAAAACCATTGAAGACATGTTTAAGTCCATTTGGGCTATATACTTTCACAAACTATCTACAGATGAAAAGCCTCAACGTGGTTTGTGTCTTATGGGAGCTTATTAACCCATTAACGACTGCACAATCTTTCGCTTGAAGGAAATGAACGAAAATCATTTTTTAGATGTATTGGAGTCTTAATTAAGAAAAAAGTTACAGGAGAAAAAATATTTATTTTTATAGAAAATACAAAATGTTGCAAAAATGCAACGTCAGTCAAAACCAACTACTTTTGGGATATATGGAAATCTTTGAAGCATTTGCTGTGCAACGGCACATTACATGCAATACAAATTGTTATCGTTTGGCTACTACAGTTTTTGCACCT
This sequence comes from Dolomedes plantarius, assembly GCA_907164885.2. Lineage (NCBI taxonomy): Eukaryota > Metazoa > Arthropoda > Arachnida > Araneae > Dolomedidae > Dolomedes > Dolomedes plantarius. The sequence goes on along the minus strand of OU015499.1, from coordinate 125,350,319 downwards.
TTTTCTTTTGTTTGTTGGATTTTTCTTGATAATATGATTTTGGAGATTTTTTTTTTTTTTTTGTTTCACTTAGAGCTAAATTCTGAAAAAAAGATGGCTGGGCAACGCAGTGAGTGAATGAAGATGAATGTTGCAAATCTTCAGAATATTCTTTTGTTTTCAGTAATGCCAGTGCAACACTTCTTTGAAAATCAAGCAGAGAAATTTGTGGGTCTACTGCGATCCTATATAGTTTCCATGCACTAGCTTTGGCTACGCCAATAAAGTTTGTAAAAATCGGTCATCACCACTTCTTACCTTTTATTTGCCCTCTATACATTGCAACAAAATTGTCAAGCAGGTCTACACCGCCCATATGTCTGTTGTAATTTCTTATGAGTTTGGGTTGCTTTATAGCTACAGATTTTTTTTCTTTTCTGGAGTACCTTTTGGCCATTGAAGGGGGATCAATTGTATCAAAGTTGGTAGCCATAGTAACGACAGAATTGTTGTTCCATCGAACGACTGCGATACCATTTTCCTTATCAAATGCGAAGTCATATGTTCCATGTTGTTCTTTTTTCATTTTGTTTATAGATTTTATAGGACATTTTCCTAATCTATTGTCACGAATCGTTCCAGTTGCATGGAAACCCATTTTTTTCAATTCCGTCAACAACATATGTGATGTAAAAAATTGTCAAAATATGCATAGTGGTTTGAAGGAACTTCCACTACACTTAAAAGAACTGTTACAACGTCTCCACCTAGTCCAAGATCAGCCGATTTTTCTGCAGATTTTCCTGAATATATATCAAAATAATATACATATCCATCAGAAGAACACAAACACCAAACTTTGAAACTGAAGCGAATTTGTTTTCCTCTCGGAAACATTTTGCACGAATGTCTACCAAAATATGGTGTCATTTGTTCATCGATTGAAAGATTGGTTGAAAAAACACCAAACTACATGAAATTGGCATTGAAAATATTTAAATACGGACGAACTTTAGCCAATTTATCGGTTTTATCCAATTCATTATTATCCGCTAAATGTAAATTCTGTTTGATACTAGTATATACAGAACGTGTCATAGCTTTATGCACTAATGGACAACTAACATCTTCAGCAACTGACCAGTAAAGTCTCTCTTGGGAAAGACATGCATAGCCAGTGTAAAGAAGAAAGCCTATAAAACACTTTAGCATAGAAACAGAAAGAGAGAAATTTTGCACATTTTTCTGTTGAGCATATTTTAGACTAATATATATATATATATTTTTTGCCTTTTCTATGGTGTCTAGGTTTACAGGCATAACTGAATATACTGGATGACAATTTTTCCAAGCAATTTCTTTTTTCTTTTTCTTGGACAATTTAGATGAATTTTTATTATCTTTTGATGAGTCCGATATATTTTTACATTTATTAGAGGAAAACAATTCGATCTGACCTGATATATCTTTTGGTGTCGGTAAATTATTCCCTAAAATGTCATCATGAATGCATTCCTCATCGGTCAGTATTTCAGGATCTGGAGGAATCACAACTAAGTCTACTTCATCAGAGGAAAATTCTGAATCATCTTCATCATCCAAATTTTCCATATATTCTAATGCTTCATTCAACGATAAAAACCGTTGTCGAGGAAATCCGTTATTTTGGCACAGTTGTTTTGGGATATCTATAATAAAAATAGGGAAATAAAAAAATTGATTCTATTCATAAAGATATTGCTTTGAACTGACGTTGCATTTTCACAACGTTTTAAAAAATGCCTATTTATACTAACAAAAACAAACAGTACCCTTACCTTTTGACGCCATTTTGCCGACTAATGTTTCTAGAGGATAGATCCAGTGTCATAAAATCATTTGATTTGTGCTGCCCTCTGTGAGATACAATGAGAACTAAAAGAAAAAAAGTGCTGATTTTGTACATTTATTTCATAAAAATTTCCAGAGTTAGAGAAACAAGTTTTTTTTTCTCCAGAAGCATTAAAGTTTTGTGTATAATATAAAAAAAAAAAAAAAATTTTTAAAAACTCATTCCAAAAGAGAGAAAAAAGGTGTCGCTGACGTTGCGAAAATGCAACGTCAATCATTAATGGGTTAAAGTGTATTCATGAGCAGAATCCATGTGAAAGCTTTAAATAACTGTATATGGGAGCGAGTTCCTAAAAACACATTTGTAAATAAAAGAACATTACAAATTGGTGTGATGGATGCAGTTATATGCTTTAATGATGGTGTTTACAGTAGAACAGAAGTTTTAAAAGAACTCAAAATTTATCCAAACAGTAACACTTATGATTCTCTGAGAAAGATTGATAGAATTTGTATTTGTGAAGCAGAAATCATTATTCACAAAGTCAGTAAGCACAGAACTCTCAAAAGACAAAATAAAAAGAAGCAAGGTGTTTTTGAAGGATCCATACAAGATGAATACAGTACTGGAACGTTTTAAAGTTCGAAATTAGGATGAGTACTGGAAATTATATTTTTTTTCTAAAAATGCTTTTTTTCAGTAATTAGGTTTGCTTGTAAAAAAATTATCCATCTGAAAGAGATGAAATTTGGTATGAATATTTCTATAATAATAATTCATTTAATGAATATATTTTAATTCTTTTATATGTAAAATTTTTTTTATTCAAGTTTGTTAAAAAAAAATTGCCATTTTTTGAATGCAGCATTTATAAAATTTGGTAATGGCATAAAATTGATTCATTTAAATATTTATACAATTTTACAAGTACTTAAGCATGTTTTATGGTTTTATAAGCAATTGAAATTCTTTTAAGCTTACCTATACATCATCATGAATTATAAGTGTTTTTGAAAGTGGATTTGGAGTAGTAAAAGAATTATAAAAAGAAATTTTAAAAAACTTTATTCAGGACCAACACATGATGATGATGTTGTGTCTGTGATGAAGCCTATTCAAATAGTGTCTTAGGCGGAGATGACGGCCTGGTAATCTGCACTATATTGTCATCATAGAGGTTCAGTCTTGTAAACCAAGGCTCTAATTTTTAACAGTTCAACAAGGATGTCTGGACAATCAAAAATGTGTGCCATTGTCAGTTCTGTATCTGGGCAGTTATCACAGTTTCTGTAAGTTTCCTGCCCTGACTCTCAATTTTCAATCCTCTGTGATGTCCAGTTCTAATCTTGACTATGGTTTTAAAGTCGATCTTCATTGATGTTGTAAAGCTGGTGCTTTATTGGAAATGAGTGTTCCTTCAATTTGTATTTCGCCACAGCATTTGCGTCCGAGAGGGTGACTTTGGCATTTTTGACGTTATTATAACTATTGAGATTTCGAGTGTCTTTTGCTAGTTTATTTGCATTCTTGTTACCTGTAATGTTGACATGCGCTGGCAACCATTGAAGAATGTAGTTTTTATCCTGCTTATAAACCTCGTTTAGGTGAAAGTGAATCTCACTGGTGTTATGGGAGCTTCCATCCAGGATTGCCTGTAGGGCTGTCCTTGAGTCACAGAAAGGAACAGGTCCCTTTGTTTGCTCAGAAACAGGCAGAGATTTATATATGTCAAGTGCCTCCACTATTGCCAGAAGCTCGAAACTGAAGTTAGATGCTATGGGTCCAGTGCTGATAGGCAGTATCACCTGGGGTAGTCAGAAATATTCCAGACCTTCCATTAGTGATTGGCTCATCAGATGAACCATCTGTATAAGCATGCACAAAGTCCTCTTTCAGATACTGTTCAACGGTCCTGATCCCTTTTGTTTTAATGATGTCAGTCAACTCATTTTTATTGCATGGCTCCAGTAGGTTGAGTACTATTTTAGAGTTCATAGGAAACCTGGAAAGGTTGGCTCTCAGCAGATGGAAAGTATGTTATGATCTAGGCTGAGAACTGCCCTAATATCTTTGTCAAATTGCATAAGAGATCATCTTTTCAGTCTTGTGCTGCCATTATGGTTTTCAAAGGTACTCCTAGCAATGTGTTCTGGTACATGGCTTCTTGCCTTGTTTGTAAATTTTATCACATTATACTGTCTTCTTTTATCAAGGCTTTCAAGGCCACATTTCTAAATTACTTTTAAATTACTGGTGAAAGACACTGCACCGGTAATGACTTTTGCAGCTCTTGCTTGGACGCTTTCTAATTTCGGTACTTACGGAAGTTTATGGTGCCTTGGTGATAAATTTATTGCCAAGGCAGAAAAAGTTAAGTTCCGGGTGGCCATATTTCCGTGATTGCTTTTAATATGTTATCAAATGCATTTTGTCATCCCAATGTCTTTCTCCACATACATTCTGCTAGATATGATTGAAGATGATGGCGAGCAGTGTCTCTTTGTTTTTTATTTCGCCACTTCGCAGAACCCTGCAGTCTCTCAATATTTTGCATTTGTATGCCTGTTGTTGTATCCATAAAGTGGTATTTATGGTTTACAGTCATATGATAATAACCTGCTCTTTCAAGATCCTTAGTTTTATAAGCCCGCCAACAGTCTGAATAAATTATGTATCCTTCCTCTACGTATTCAACTATCTTTGCCATCAGTGGGCTTGCTTCTCTATTCACTACCTCTACTAGAAAACATTCGCCAGTTTCACAGCCTATCCTGCCGAATATCTACTGCTGCTATAGAATCCTCCCTTCATTGTTTTTCCTTCGAATGAACAGGCTTTCATCGATTTCGACCATTTTCTCAAAACTGCCTATTCGTCTTTTAGACTGTCGGAGGAGATCCAAAGAACATGCTTCTCTCATAAAATTGTTCCAGTCAATCGTTCTTTTATCGCTGATATTTAGTTGCTTTTCGCACCACTGAATTTAAGTGCCCAACAGTAAATAAATTGCAGTGCTGTTGCAAATGTAATTCTCGATCCACTAAACCAATTATCAGATCGAATGCGTATTTTAATTCTGCAATTCTTCACATTGCACCACCATATATTTCTCCATTGATGCAGAGTTTCATTTTGTGACCATTTACACAGGTTTGATTACAAGGCAAAAAACCTCTTTCTTGAAAGAAAAGTATAGAATCCTCTTCACTCCTCGGTAAATTGAAAATTCTCAACATTTTTAGAACAGAAAATATTAATATAATATGTTGTGTCTCACACGTTCAAGGACTACATTCCAACTGAGTTTTATTTACAGAAAATATACATTTACATACAAAAGGACAAATACAGACACTTAGCACCATCTGGTGTGAAAAGTTAAAAACACTTTGTAGCATTTATATATATACCAACACTCTCCCCCTGCGAAAAGGGGTTTTATCTTTTCAGAACATTAACAGCACATTTACATTAAACATATATTCTTCAATGAGAATAACAATTTATCAAATGTTACAGCCTTGGTTAAGAAATCAGAAATCATCTCATTAGTATTCACATATTTAGTCTTTATAGTATCATTTTCAATGAGATCTTTGACAAAATGGAATTTCAGATTCACATGTCTAGTTTTATTTGATGACTTACCACTATTTAACCAATCGATGGCTGATTGACTATCACTATATAAGACTACAGGTCTCTTAACAAAATTTTCACATTTTAATTCAGTTAACATGTTTAGAGTCCAAGTTAATTCTCTTGCAACATCGGCGATAGCTAGCAGTTCTGCTTCACATGTGGATAGTCCAACACATTTTTGTTTTCTACTTTTCCACGTAAGAAGTGAATTACCAATCATTATAACACAACCTGAAAATGATTTGCCTCCCTCAGCATTTCCCCAACTGGCATCTGCGCAACAATTTAAAAATCCATTTTCTCTGTCATAAAACAAAACTTTATTTTTTGTTGCGTTTAAATACTTCAAAACTCTTTTAGCTAATGTATAATGCCTTTTTTCCGGTCGTTTATTAAATTGTGATAAATAGCTAGTGACAAAAGCGAGATCTGGGCGAGTTCTATTAGCCAAATATAAAATCTCACCTATTATTTCCTGATATTCAGTCTGATTGACTAAATCATCCGTGGGATTAAAACATGTATCCTCACCTTTAGTTATTGGTGTATTAGCTTTCTTACAGTTTTCCAATCCATATTTATTTATCAGAGATTCAATGTAATGCGTTTGCGATAAACTAATACCATTTTCATTTTGTAGAACTTCTATACCTAAAAATTTGGAATTTTCTGTAGTTTCATTTAATTCAAAAGTTTTTCTAAGCTTAAGTATTATCTCTTCACATAATTTAGAATTATTTGAAAATATTGCCAAATCATCTACATAAATACAAATTGCGAAAAAATCAGTTTCATTACTTGTAATAAAAACACAATTGTCAGATGCAAGCTGGTTGAGGCCAATCCTTTTCAGTTCATTTTTAAGTTTAATATGCCAATTTCTACCAGATTGTGGTAAACCATATAAGCTACGCTTTAATTTACATACATTGTTCTTACCAAATTGTTCTTCATAACCTGGTGGGATTTCCATGTAAACAGTTTCTTCAATATCGCCATACAAGTAAGCTGTCTTGACATCAAAAAATCTTACAGATAAATTTAATTTTGCAGCTAATGATATCAATAATCTAAATGATTCTATATTAACAACAGGCGAAAAAGACTCTGAATAGTCTTTATTTTTAATTAAATTAAAACCTGCCGCTACGAGTCTTGCTTTATAAATTTCCTCGTCATTAATTGTTTTAACTGAATAAATCCACTTACTTTTGATTATTTTTATATTTTTAGGTCTTTCAATTATTTCAAAAACATCATGCTTATTCATTGACTCTTAATTCTTTTTGCATCGCGATTTTCCACTTATTATGTTTAATGCTATTCAGTGCTTGCTCATAATTTTCAGGTATTGAATTATTTTCCTCCCGAGTAGAGTTACTTAAGGCCAAATTCGCCGTTGACTTATTTTTTATACGTTCGGAACGCCTTAATTTAGGTGATAACTCATGATTTGAGTTTTCCACTCTTTGATCGTTTGCGGTTTCATTTTGTAATGATTTTGTGTCATTAATTTCACTTTGATTATCTTCACGCAGGTTAATTTCTGTTTCTGCTTCTAAATTTGAAAAATTGAACTGACTCAGATTTTCAACATTCCATAAATAGGATTCCGAATTTTTCGTTATGAATTCGCTGCCTTTTAATTTTTCGTCAAATTTAACTGATCGTTCCTCAATCACTGTATTTTTTGCGATGTCATAAATCCTATATGCTATTCTATCTCTGGAATAACCGACAAAAATTCCGCGTTTCCCTGGAACATCAAATTTATTGCGAAATTGTTTAGGAATATGATAATAAGCTACACAGCCAAAATTTTTAAATAACTTATTTTGGGTTCTTTACCTGTCCATATTTCCATCGGAAGTTTATTTTTATATTTGCGCGGTGTAATATTCGATACATGAGTACTGCAGGATATGGCTTCCGCCCAAAATTTTTGAGGTAGTTTACTCTCATATAGTAAGGTTCTTGCGCGTTCTACTAAAACTCCTATAGCCCTCTCGGCTTTTCCGTTTGATTCTGGGTTATACGGTACTGTTTTTTCATGAGATATGCCAAATTTCAGTAAGAATTTAGTCATTTCCTTATTCACAAATTCTAATCCATTATCGGTTCTTAAGCGTTTGATTTTTCGGCTTGTTAGGTTTTCATACCTTTCTTTAAAATTTTTAAACACATCAAATACTTCATACTTATGTTTTATAAAATAAGAAAAATACATACCAGAATAATCATCTACAAGCATTAAAAAATATTTAGAACCACCCAATGAATCAATATTTATAGGACCAGCTAAGTCAGCATGAATTAATTCCAAAACAGAATTACTTTGATCAATATTAATTTTGCAATGTTTTTTACGAGTTAATTTACTGATATTACATGATTCACAATTTAAAATTTCAGATTCTTTAACATTTATATCAATTATATCTTTCATTTTAGACATATATTGAGGATTCAAGTGACAAAGTCTTTTATGCCATAATTCATAATTTTCTACATTTTTAACAAAGTTACACTCTAATAATTCAGATGAATTATTATCAATACAAGGTTTCATTATAATTTCTAAGCGATTATTTACTTTCTCAGCTTTTAAAACAATTTGACCAGTTTTGCTTAAAACCAAAACATAATTATCATATGATTGAATACTATAACCTCTTTCCATTAATTTAGTCATGGATAACAAATTACATCTTAAATCAGGTACATAAATCACATTATCAATAGTTAATGTATTTTCAATATTGTTTACAAATGTCTTAGCTTTAACTTTTCCTTCGCCAATAGATTTTAAAACAGAATTCTTACCTGCTAAGTTAATATGACCAACATCGGAATTAAAGTTTTCAAAAAATTTAAGGTCCTTGCACATATGTGAGCTGCTTCCAGAATCCAAAATCCAAATATCCTCACAAGTAGCGTCGGAATGTTCTGGGTCTGTCATAAGGGCAAAGTTCTGATTTTCGTTTTCAAATGCTGCGTTCGCGAATCTCATTTTTTGCTTGTTTTTGGTTTTGTCGTTAGGTAATGTTCTTATCACATTGTCGGGTGCATTTCCACTCCTGTTTCCTGTTTTATTCCTGAAAAAACAATTTCTGGCTATGTGATTGGATTTGTTGCAGATCCAGCAAAGTTTTACGTTTCTATTACTGTTTTTAACATGGAAAGCTTCTCCTTTTCTGGATATGGAATTTGAGTTCATTTTTAAATGGGTATTCTCTTCTTCGCGTAAAATTTCTAATATTTCATCAATTTCTTTTTCTCTTTGCGTCTTCAATATTTCTCTTATTTTCCCGAATTTATGGTTAAGTCCACGAACTGTGTAGTAAACCAGTTCACGTTCTGAAATGTTCAAACCAAGTGCGCTACACTTCATAGAAAGTCCCCTTGCTCTGGCTATGTAGTCAGATACATTTTCGTTTTCTTGCATTTCTATATTCTTTAGCTCATTTCCAGCATCTATCTTCCGGTCTTCATTTTTTCCTGTGAAAACCCTTTTTATTTTTTCCCATAAATTTTTGGCATTGGTTTCTTCTGCAAATTGGAGACTCTGTTCATCTGAAAGTGATAGCAAAATATAGGCTACAGCGTCATCATTCTTTGTTTTCCAATCTTCTAGTAATTTTAAATCCTGTGGTCTATCTTCATAGATAACATCTATTAATCTTTTTAAAGTTAAAATTGCCTTGATTTTCATAGACCAGAGTAAATAATTTCCACTATTCAACAACTGAATGCTTTTCATGTTATCCATTTTCTTCGCTATCGTTTAAACTTTCGCTTTAGGAAATCTCATAGTTGCATTTTGAATTCATCGGCGACCGGATGTCGATGCGACTGGCTCTTCGAGGAGAAAAACAACCACGAAGCTCTGCTGCCAAATGTTGTGTCTCACACGTTCAAGGACTACATTCCAACTGAGTTTTATTTACAGAAAATATACATTTACATACAAAAGGACAAATACAGACACTTAGCACCATCTGGTGTGAAAAGTTAAAAACACTTTGTAGCATTTATATATATACCAACATAATACAATAAGGAATTCAGAATTAACGATAAATAACGTGGCTCAATAAAACCTCAACAGTTCGGAATTTCAGGCTGTTTGCAATAATAATGATTTGGCTACAGTTTTCAACTATCATTGATGATTTATCACGGGGGCTGTAAACACCCATAAGTACCCTAATTTCTCCAAGACAGCCCTGGAAGCATGGGCTCAAATGGGAGAAGCATACTCCATGACTGGTCTAATTAGTGAAGTATATGATCTAAGTGTCCTGGGAAAAGCTCCCCAGTTTGTTCCGCAAAGACTTTTAATGATTCTTAATAGGACCAACTTTTAAATGTAAAATCTGCACCATTAAAAAAAAAAAAACAGGTTTATATAACTACGTTGGCATAACTTAATGACACTTGGCACTTAATACTGATGATGACTGCTCAACCGTTTAACTTCCCGATGTCTGCTGCAGCATACCATAAGATGTGCCTAACTGCATTTTCTGGGTCACGCCCTTTAATGCAGGTTTCTCTGACTGTAAGCAGCAGGGAACCATTGGACAGAAAGTAAAGAAAATGAGTGAAGTGGTTGGATTGCACTTGATCCGTGAGTTCATACTATTCAGAAGTTAAACAACAACTTGTATGGACAGTACTTTGGAGGGTTTATGATCGATGCTATTTTCTCATGTTCTGCATTGTTGAAACCATCTCAGTTCCCTTAAGCTTCAGTAGAGTTCTGCTGTACTGTGGAACTGTTTACATTAAGACTACTTTTATATGTGTTACATGGAATGCATTCATCTTCAGCTTCACGAGAGTTCTGCTCAAAGGAATGGATTGTTAGAAGGTTCCTTTAGACTGGAAATGTACGACATTTTCTCCTTTGGCAAGCTACGTTTCTTTCCACGATGATCCGAAAACTGTAAGTGCAAGTAATACGTTTCACTTCAGAGTTTGTGGACTCGACAAACACTTTAGTTTCGCACCTAACAATCTTTTCCGAGTACTTGCAAAGAGAGGAGAAAGAGATTGAATGATATATTTTACCATTACTATTACAGCATTACGCTTGTTTCGTATTTTTAACGTTAAAATATACAGCAAAATATATGTTTGTGCTAGAAAATGAGATATATATAAACTAAGATGTTAGAAATCATGTTCTGGATTCATAAAACTACTAAGTATTCAAAATTTATTGCAATTAGAATGAAAGGTCTACATACATCTTGGTATTTTGTTCTAGAAGATCATGACGATTTGAAGAGTTGAAATGTTTTGGTTTATCAGGATTTCTACAAAATTAAAGATATCGGCCCGATAAGTAACGGATAAGCATACATCTTGATCTTTTGTTCTGGAAGATCATGACGATTTGAAGAATTGAAATGTTTTGGTTTATTGGGATTTCTACAAAATTAAAGATATCGGCCCGATAAGTAACGGATAAGCATACATCTTGGTCTTTTGTTCTGGAAGATCATGACGATTTGAAGAATTGAAATGTTTTGGTTTATCGGGATTTCTACAAAATTAAAGATATCAACCCGATAAGTAACGGATAAGCATTATTAATATCTTATCTTCCTGTATATTCATTTAAGTTGACTGTAATTTTAAATAATTTCATCATTAATTCTTGTTTTAAGCTTTGAAAGTTTGAAATTTGATGTAAAAGCTTGGTTACCATCAGATGAAAATTTGTCTGAATGTAATAAAATGATTACAGGAAATGAAAAATACGTGGCTTATGGGTTTGTTTAGGCATATTTGTTTGGATTGTATTTTGCTGGCAACAGACATTTTTCACCATGCTCTCTCCATGCTTTAATTTAATTTTTGTGAATACAGTATTTTATTATAAGTCATATAAATCCTAAACAATTCTTTTCTTTCTTCTATTGTCAAACAGTGCTTTTATGTGATTTGTCAAGTAATCTGAATCAAATATTTCAAAATAGTTGTCTCTGGATAATTGTAGTCTATGAGATATGTGTCATGAATTTGCAGGTGATAATTTTTTTTTCTTCAGACCAACACTTTTTGAAATTTTGTATTATGAGATTAGAAGTACATAATAAAAATTCTAAAGAAAATAAATCTATGCAGCTATATTTCATAGTTTTTTTTTTTCCTACTGTAAATATTTATTTTTCAGAGTAAAAAGTTTTCAATTGGGACTGGTGGGGATTGCTACTCATTAAAGTTCAATATAAATAAACCTAAATCTTTGTAAAATTAGTATTTCCAAATATTTCTGTAATTAAAAAATAGTGATATATCCGAATTTTCTCATATTTTTAGTTTCTATTATTAATTTTTTTTGGGGGGAGGGGGAGATGTATTTAAGTAAGGTTTTCAATTGACATTCAATTTTTCTAAATAAAAATCTGAATTTTTGTATTTCTACAAAACGTTGGGAAGAATGTTACATGTCCTGATTTTAACATGTCTTTCTGATTAATTTTTAATTTTTGTTTTGTGTGAGAGGATATTGAAGGTTACAGAAGCTTCTAAATTAAATTTTATTCTCAAAAATGCACCTTCATGCATTTCTATGTGTAAAATGAATATTTTTTTATACCAGGGTCCAAACTTTTTAGCCTGAGGGCCACACTGACTCTTCCACTAAGTCCCAAGGGCAATTTTTGTTGCATAAATTTGCCCTTTTTTTTTCAGGGGGAGTGGGGCTTTCGGCACTACATATCTGTGTGAAAAAACAATCTCCAAAATGAAATATACAAAAAAATATTCATAGATCCAAATTAACTGATGAGCATTTGAAGTCGCTACTGATAATTTCCACTAGTAAACTTGATCCACAACTGCAAACAATTGTCAGTGGAAAGTTACAACTACATAAATCTCATTAATTATAATTATAATGTTTAATTTCATTATGTAAATCACTTATGTATGTCAGTTAATGTGTTTCTTAATTGGTCGTTAAATAAAAAGCATCTGATTATTATTTGGTATGATTTACTTATATTGTAAATTTTACAATGCAATCCAAATAAACTGGCAGGCTGGATTGGTGGTGCTCGCAGGCCTGTGTTTGGAGACCCCTGTTCAATAATATTCACAGTGGATGTTACACGAAAGAGTCCATAACAAAAGTCTCTTTAGTCTATGACTAAAGAGAAATGCCAGGAATTTGAGATTCTTTAAAAGTGAAAGATTAGAACTGTGAACATTTTTCGAATTCTACTTTGCAAACACCCACTTAAGAAGCTGTTTAAGTCGAAACAGTACTACTGTATGATAAGTGCACTACAAATAATTATGTATGCCTAGGACAAGATACACTGGGACCATAAGTGTGAACTGGGGACTTATTTTATATTTTAAACACTCTTCTAGCTGGCTATCAATAATAATAAAATATTTTTGCGATAAAATTGGAAAAATTAAGCATAATTAGAATCAGCAAAACAAACATAATTAGAATAATTGTTTTGAATATTTTGAGTTACCTAAATTCTGCATAATAAATAGAATAAAAACTCTGCGATTCAGAGAATATTAGAAGACCATTTGGTTCTTACAGAATTGTAATCTCATCCCATTTTTAAATTTTGTGTATCAAGCCAATGGCTTATAAAATATCTACATAAATGGATTCAGTGTTACAGGCAAGCAGGTGGAGATAAGCTATACCTAGTATAGTTACAGAAAATCACAACTCTCTTTAGAAAAAATTAGATAGAAAAGCAATTGTCTATATAAATTATTTCATAATAGAGTATGAAATTTTATTTTTTAGTCATAAATGTATACACTAGAAGGAATAGCAAAATTTAATACCATATTTAACCGAAAAGTGATTAAAGAAAAACATATACATAATACACAAAACAGTAATACTTATACAAATTAAATTCCTTTTAATGGATAAGTAAGTTAATGACAAAATAAAAAGTCATAAAGTTCCTTGTATGATGAAATTTAAACTGTCTAATTTATGTACAATCATGTTAGGTCTTTTTAAAAAATACTTTCTATAAACTAATGTTCCTTTCCCTAGACCTTTCCAGTTTTCCACTCATTTATATATAATAAATTTAAATTGTTTGAAGTAATACATTTGACAAGAATAATAATGAAAAATTCTCTATTTTATACTCTATTTTGTAAGCTCTTGTGAGAACACAGGCAACACATTTATTGTCTTTTTTACGAGCAAAGTTTACAGAAAGAAAAAGATATTGCCTACCCTACAAGTTATTGTTACTTTCAAAAACAATTGTAGGGCAAAAATACTTTTATAAAAATCTCATTGGAGTATCAAATACTTGTAAAAGGAAGGACAATGAAGGATCTTTGAATTTATACCAGAATGCAAAAGAATTTTAAAAGTCAAAATATCTAAGGTGTGGGTTTTGGATTATGATCGTTATGAATTACTAAAACATAACTACCTATTTCTGGAGGTAGAGAGTTACAATAAATAACATTTGTAATAGGATTAGAGAGTAAGAGAATTTTTAATAATCACTTTCATTGGCAATGAATTCATCAGAAATAGATCTCAGGCTGGATTAAAAGATGCTAGAAGAGGAGATGCTTTTAGTCATCTACAACTTTTCTAACATATATATATGGGTACACTTATTCATGCATTTTATTAAAGCAATTTCATTCAAAGTTCCTCAGTTAGCTTGTATTAATTTATAAACTTGATTTTTCTAAAAAAGTTTTTGATAAAATTCAGAGCTACTTTCAGGTTTCTCAACAAAATCATCGCTTAAATGTAGATCAAGATATATGATAGGGGTAAAATGAGGTGCTAGAAGATGTCACATAACACCATGAATATACTAACAAAATTTGCAATAATTAAGTTTTGAATACAACTGCATATATACCGATGAATACAATTTACACTTTCTAAAGATATTTAATTACTGTACTCAGGACACATTAGATTTTCAGGTAGTTACTACACATAATGTAGGTATTATCTGATTAACTGATGAACTATTACATTTTATTTTTTGCCATGGTTTTTTACGTCTCGGATGTTTTTGTAATCTATATTTATTCCTCTACAACAGAGTATATCAAAAATCATGATTTAAAAAGTAAGTAAAAAAAATTGAATTTTAAAAAAAATCACGATTTTTTAAAATTTCAATTTAATGTAATATAAACTTTTATATATACCATAAATTTAAAATTTTATACTATATAACTAATGCATAAAGAGGAAGTAATCATTTTCAAATTCAAACATTGCTGATCATTGTCATTAAAATAATTTTTAATAATTTAAATACAAAAAGTAAAAGAAAAACAACCTATAACAAAATGATTCCAAACTAAAAATAAAAAAGAAAATAATTAGTTTTATTTCGTTATATACAATTATCAAAATATTTAATAATTAATTAGTTTTACTTAAAGATTTAAACATAAACACTAATTTAGCTCCTCACAGTCAATGAGAATAAAACTAAATTTATGGAATTCTCACCCTCCATGGTAAACTATTTTAACCCATTGTGCATTAGTGGTTGCACCTTTGAAAAGGTTGATGAATTTAAATACCTTGGCACTATAATGACAAAAATAAACTAGAGTAGAAATTGATAACAGAATCATAATTGCTAATAAATGCTTCTTAGAGCTGAGAAGACAATTGAGATCTAATCTCATGAGTCGCAAAACTAAATTAAGAATTTTAAGACACTAAGGGCCTGTTCACACAGGAGTCCGTTGCGTAGCGTTAAGAAAAAGATGACGTTGAGATGAAAATAAACCAATCATAGGCATTAAAAATTTCATTGCTAAACTTTTTAACGCCTATGATTGGTTTATTTTCGTCTCAACGTCATCTTTCCCTTAACGCAACGCAACGGACTCCCATGTGAACAGGCCCTAATACTACCTGTCTTACTTTACGCAAGTGAAACATGGACCTTGAGCATAGACACGCAGCACTCACTGGACATGTTTGAGAGAAAAATCCTCAGGACTATCTTGGGCCCAGTGCAGGAAGAAGGACGTTGGAGAACTAGATATAATTTTGAACTGTATAGGCTTTATGGGCAACCACAAATAACACAAGTCATCCATAGTAATAGGTTAAGATGGCTTGGCCATGTTTGGAGAAGCTTGGAAGATAATCCCACTAAGCTAGATCTTGACATTTAAAAAACCTGAGGGATCCCGAGCTAGAGGTAGACTACCGACTAGATCGTTGGATGACATTGAAAATGACTTGGAAACTTTGAAAATTAAAAATTGGAGAGGAGTCGTTTCAGATCAGGGACGGCTCCAGTCCAGAGGTTTTTTTTTTTTTTTTTTTAAGGGGGAGGGGGCTGCTTCGTCGGCTCTTAGGGTTTTATATATATATATATATAAATTAACAAATATGTATTTATGATCAGTCAATAGAGATAGGCTGAAAAGCCGAAACAATATCAATGATTAAATATCAATGAACATTATAAGTAAAAGACATTAAAACAAATTGCTTTCAAGTAAGGCGCTGAGTGCTGCACTTTTATTGAGAGAAAATAAATAAGACAAAGTTGAAAGTAAAAAACCAGCATAAGCTATATTACACTATGCAGGTCTAAAACCTTTTAAATACTTATCTTTTCATGTGTTTAGATTCAGGCTGTATTGTGTAATATAGCTTATGCTGGTTTTTCACTTTCAACTGTGTCTTATATATATGAGGCGGTGAAAGGCAAAGTGGTGTAAGTCCTAAACGTTTTACTGCAAAAACTACAAAATATTCCACTATAAATTGAACAAATTATAATTCATAATAATTATTATAATATTGCAAATAATAATTATTTGCAATTCCACTATAAATTGAACACAGAGATTACATTTTTGCCCTCGAATAAAAAAAGTTGAAAATGTGGCTTACACCACTTTGCCTTTCGCCGCCTCATATATATATATATATATATATATATATATATATATATATATATATATATATGTGTGTGTGTGTGTGTGTGTGTGTGTGTGTGTATAAAATAACCATCGTCTCATTTTAAATTTAAACTCATTTAGTATTAGATCTACGATTATATAATTTTAGGCTTTTAAAAAAAAATACGCCGGGCTTTTCATTTTTTTTTTTTTGGGGGGGGGGCGGAAATTGCCCCTACTGCCCCCCTCCCCCCTTAGAGCCGCCATTGTTTCAGATAGGAGCGCGTGGTTAAGGCTACCTCAAACATGTAAGGGGGCTGTTGTGCTTGTGAAGAAGAAGAAGAATTTAGCTACCTTTTCTACACCAAATTGGTTTTACGATTTGCTCTGTACGAGTCCAAAAGTGCAAAACATCCTCTATATACCAGCAGTTGTCCCTTTTGCAGTACATAACATCTGCATTATATCAAACTCTTTCTGATACATACAGTTCTTTAGGAGTGTTATTGATTTCCAACACTGTAAGGTATTTAATGATTTTGAAGCTTTTTTATCAAACAAAGTTCCATTAAAAGGAGGAAAGTGCACAGTGAATTTTAGTAAAATGTTTAATCAGGAGGTATCGCCATATTTTTCTTGAACAAAGTTTAAAGTTTGGTCTTTTTCATTTATTGTTAATATTCCACTTCATAATTAGGATCCAAGAGTACTTAGGATTGGTTGTTTGACTTATTCTCAGAAACAAATCTACCCAATCTAGATAAAGTAAGTGTTCTATCACAGTGACCGGATTGATAAGTAAAGTAGACACAATGGAAAATTTTCAAAAAGCAAACGGTTATACAGGCAGTAGAAATGTTGAATTATATGAATGAGGTGTAAGATATACATAAAAGTGTCATTTCCGTTCTGTTTATATTTAGATTTATTACCCTTTGGAAAATAAACAAAAAATGCTCAAAGTAATGCATGAAATTTTTTTTTTATTAAAATCGATGATTAAAAAAAATTCGATTTAAATCATGATTTTAATCATTTGATTAAAATCATTTACACCCTGCTCCACAACAAAAGCAAAAAATAATTTTCAGAGAAGCAAGAGGTGATTTATAGGTCTTACAAAAATGTAATAATTACAAGATAAAAAGAACTTTTTATATACCATGTTTTTAAATTTTCTGTTGAATCATATAAACTTGACAATTCTATGTATTAATAAATACTTAAAAAAAAAATTTTTTTTGATGAATTTTCCCATCAACTTGAAAGAAATTGAAGTTCATTGGAAGTTAACTTGCATTTAACTTTTCGTTCCCGTTCCGGCCGATAGATGGCTGCACCAGTCTGCAAAACAAAATTAACTGAAAATTAATTTAATTCTGCTTAAAGATGGCTAAAAGTATTAAAAAATGCATTGTCATCGTGTTCTGATCTATTCTAAAAGTTTCAAATGTCTAGCTAGTCAGGAAGTTAGTTAAAAATCGATTGCCAGATTTGTACTGAACAAACACACAAACAAACAAGAAAGCAAGTTAATAAAAACATGGTAAAAATAGAAATCCACTAAACACTTAAAATAATTGCATGCCATTCATTGCTGTCAAGAACTCCCATAACGTAGCAGCGATTCTAGCGCCAATACGTCACCCTCGCTGTTGTCAAATACAAATCTTGCAATTGATTTTTAACTAACTTCCCGACTAGCTAGACATTCGAAACTTTTAGAATAGCTCAGAACACGATGACAATGCATTTTTAAAATACTTTTAGCCATCTTTAAGCAGAATTAAATTAATTTCAGTTAATTTTGTTTTGTAGACTGGTGCAGCCATCTATGGCCGGGAAACGAATGAAAAGTTAAGTGCAAGTTAACTTCCAATTAACTTCATTTTCTTTCAAGTTGATGGGATAATTCATCAAAAAAATTTAAAAGAGTATTTATTAATACATACAATTGCCAAGTTTATATGATTCAACAGAAAATTTAAAAACATGGTACAGTAAAAGTTATTTTTATCTTGTAATTATTACCATGTTTTTATTAACTCGCTTTCTTGTTTGTTTGTTTGTGTGTGTGTGTGTGCGTGTTTGTCCAGTACAAATCTTGCAATCGATTTTTAACTAAATTTTCGACTAGCTAGACATCTGAAAGTTTTAGAATAGCTCAGAACACGATGACAATGCATTCTTTTAATACTTTTAGCCGAAAAAATCCGCAAGTTGGCGCTTCGATCGAATTTGATGCTTGCACTTTTGCGTAACGGCGTTTGACGATTTTGAAAGCAGAATACATGTGAATTTAGTTTGTTTACAAAAATATTGTGCGAAAAATTAAAAAAAATTATAAAAATTAAAGTTTATAAAGTCTGTGGATAGTGCTAAACGACTAAAAAGTGATTAAAATTAAATAAAAGAAAGTGAAAAAGAATAATTAAGTGAAGGATTGTGCAATTAAGAGAGAATTGTCAAGTTTATATGATTCAACAGAAAATTTAAAAACGTGGTATATAAAAAGTTCTTTTTATCTTGTAATTATTACTGTTATGCATATAAAGCATCTTGCACATTATTTCTCCTGGGCTCTTCCGTCCGACATCCCCCCCCCCCATCTTTTAACATTTTTGCTATCAATTGGACGATGAATCGGTAACCACTGCGAACAACTTTGCTCATATGGACAATTCATAATCTTTGATATTCCCGCGATTTTACTCTGAATATTTTGCGCTACCCAAGCTCATGTGCAAAGTCACGTTACTCTGTAAACGCAGGTTAACACATGCAAACTTAAAAAAAAAGTTACAAAAAGAGATTCAAAATTTAATTTAAAAAAAATCTCAGAATTTTTCAAAAATCTTTCTTGGTGCACCCCTACACTATAAGAATAATCGCCATGAAAAATTTCAGCCCTTTAGGTCCAGCGGTTTGGTCTGTGTGTTATCTGTTAGTCAATAAGTCACTGAATTGTTTTATATACACTATCTGGCCAAAAGTGTCCGGATACCCCCCTAAAGAAGTGGACCTGCAGGTGACGTAATTTGATGCGTAACCGAAAGCTATAAAAGTGTTGGTAGTGGTTTGTCAGGTCATATTTATGCGTTTGTGAGACAATGAGTAAGTCAAAGGAGCTTAGTGACATTGATCGTGGCATTATGAAGTGGGATGCCACCTTTGTGGGAAATCAGTTCGTGAAATTTCGGACATTTTACAGAAGCCAAGATCCACTGTGAGTGATGTAATTGCGAAGTAGAAACGTCGAGGCAGTGAAACTGCAGAAAAACGAAGTGCCAGGCCGAAAAAAATTAGTGAACGCAGCCGTAGAACCCTGAAAAGGGTAGTGAAAATAATTCGCAAGTCCTCGTTGATTGAAATCACTCAGGAGTTCTAAAGTTCATCAGGCGTTAGTGCTAGCAGCAGGACTGTTCGTCGAGAGTTAAAAAACCTGGGATTCCATGGTCGTTCAGCCGCTCACAAGCCGAACTTGACTCCCCAGAATGCGAAGCGTCGATTGCAATGGTGCAAAGCTCACCGTCATTGGACTGTGGACATGTGGAAAAATGTTCTATGGAGTGATGAATCTCGCTTTACAATCTGGCAGTCCGATGGACGCGTCTGGGTTTGGCGGATGCCCGGCGAGTGCTTCTTACGTGACTGCCTGTTAAGTTTGGTGGTGGCAGCATCATGGTGTGTGTTTGTGTGTGTGTGTGGGGGGGGTGTTTATCATGGTTTGGCCTGGGTTCCTTAGTTCCTGTGGTTGGAAACATGAACTCTGAGATATATGTGGACATTCTGGACAATGCTGCTCTCCCAACTCTATGGCAATATTTCGGGGAAGGCCCATTTCTCTTCCAGCAGTATAACTGCTCCATTCATACATGTTGCTGTCTAAATTGATGAATAAAGTCTTACACTCCTTGAATGTTAATCCGGACAAGATAATTCTATGGACAGATAGCATAATTGCTCTTGCATGGATTAGAAAATCGCCTCATTTGTTGAAAACTTTCGTCAGTAATAGAGTTGCATTAATACAACATCTCACTGAATCCTTTGAATGGAGGCACATCTCTTCTGAAAATAATCCGGCTGACGTCATTTCTCGAGGATTAGATGCCAAGGACATTTTAACGTGTGATATCTGGTGGTGTGTCCCACAATTGGTTTCTGATGAACAATTGGATGAGCAAAAATTTGACTCTCTAAATTCCAATGACTATAGTAAAGAACTCAAGCCATTATTGAACTTCAATTTTGCTATTATGAAACCAAATTCACTCGTAACTGGTTTGCTGAATCTTAGTAATAATTATATGAAACTAATCAGAATTCTTAGTTTTATTTTTAGGTTTATTTCTAACGTTAGGAAGAAGAAGGAATTTCGTAAATCTAGACCTATCCTTTTGGAAGAAGTTAAGGGGGCAGAATTGTTTTTAATAAAGGAGGTTCAAAGGGAAACCTTTGCTTCTGAAATATCCGCAATTGAAAGGGGTAATCAGGTAAATAAAAAAAGTTAATTAAAATCTCTGAACAGTTTTTTAGATAAGGAAGGTATTTTACGCGTCGGTGGGAGACTAGCTATGTCTCAGGTAAGTTTTAACTCTAAATTTCCTATTCTTTTGCCTGCTAAACATGAATTAACTCACTTAATTTTCCAGTACCATCATTTGAAATACTTGCATCTTGGGCCACAAGCCTTATTGAACGCTGTCAGGCAAAAATATTGGCCAATTAGTGGCAGAAATCTTGCTAGGAAAATCGTACACAATTGTGTACAATGTTTCAAATATAAACCCGTGCCGATAGATCAATTAATGGGCAACTTGCCTCCAGAGCGAGTGCAGATTGAACCCACTTTTAATAAGTGTGGAATAGACTTTTGTGGTCCTTTTCTTATACGAATAAAAAATCAAAGAAAGGGAACTTTCCAAAAAATGTATGTCGCGGTATTTGTATGCTTGGTAACACGAGCAATTCATCTCGAAATTGTCTCTGATTTATCTAATGAGGCTCTAATTGCCACTTTAAAAAGATTCTTCTCAAGAAGAGGAAAATGTTCGACCATATATAGCGACAACGCTACAAACTTTATTGGAGCTCAAAATGAATTGAAAAAAATGTTTGAGCTAGTTAACCTTCCAGAACCAGGTTTGACGAACTTTCTATTGACCGAGGAAATAGAATGGAAATTTATACCCCCCAAGGCACCTCACTTTGGAGGACTTTGGGAAGCGGGAGTAAAGTCTTTTAAAACACATCTTAAAAAGACTGTTGGAGACTCGAAATTAACTGTCGAAGAATTTATGACCCTGGTAACTCAAATTGAAGGTATATTGAATTCGCGGCCTATTACACCTCTATCTTCAGACGCAAATGATCTTAATGCCTTAACACCAGGCCATTTTTTAATCGGCCGACCTATACTAGCCCCTGTAGAGCCTGATATTACCAACAGACCAGAAAATAGACTGTCCAGATGGGAAAGGGTTACCAAAATGGTTCAAAATATTTGGAAACGCTGGCAAAGAGACTATTTGTCTCAATTGCACGAACGAACAAAATGGCAGTTTCAGAAAAACAACATAAAACCCGGCACGATGGTGCTTTTAAGGGAAGATAACTTGCCTGTCTGCCATTGGGTGTTAGGTAGAGTTGAAGAAGTTATACTTGGTTCAGATAAAAGGGTAAGAGTAGTTCAAGTGCGAACCTCTAAGGGTCTCTATAAAAGACCTATTCATAAATTAAGTATTTTACCCTTTGATAACGTAATTGACTCATAATTATTTCATGTTTGTTTATATCTAGTAATTATACTGTATTAGTTCTAGTATATTGTTAAAGTAATCGAAATTTATTGTATTGTTTTCATTTTTAACTATTGTATGGTAATATTGCAATTGTAAATTGTCTTATCGTATTGTATTATTGAAATAATACTTCAATGGGGCCGGTATGTTCGGTATTAAGGCACCCTCCTATGTGAAATTGTCTGCAACGCCCTCTAGCGAGGAGCGCTACTGTTAGTCAGTCGTTTATTGTCGTTCGAATGGCACTGACCTATCGTGCGTCAGTTCGCCATAACCTTCGTATTCGTTTCGTAATTTTGAAATAAAATCAGCATCGATCTATTAAATATACAAAACACCAGTCTAGTCACTTTTGTTTGAACCAGCGCACATGAAATCGACGGAAGAAAATACAACTATATAACAAAATATGTTAAATTAAGAAATTGTTAAGAAAAGCTGATAAATCTTTACCACAGCTAGTAAATAGAGTATTTGAATTGAGAAATAGAGTATTTGATCAGTGAAATTGTATATCAGTAATATTTTCCTCCTATTAGAGTTCACAGAAAAATTTTATGATATAGAAGTAACATTAATTGTTCATTTTAATAGACAAGTGTTTGAATGTTACAAAATATATTGTGTTGTTAGTGGCAGGTCCTTGTTGTATAATTTATATTTTAGTTTACTTATGTATTATCATTATATTTTCAATTATATTAATGCATTATTCATGATTTGTTTGCTTTAATTTAGACTCTACAAACTGTTTTATCTCTGGAAGAAGCTCTAAAAATCGTTCCAAGACTTTTCCCTTACTAAGCCACCTTATTTCACAATGTAACATTAAAGTATTAATTGAAGCGGAAGATTAATTTTTGTAATATGATTTTTAATAGCTTGGTATATATCATACCCACGTGTATTCCCTTTTAATGGCAAAACTGACAGTATATCTTCCTTTGCTGGGCAATCTTTGAAAACCATCCTTATAAAAATATTTATTTGTGCTACATTACAGTTATCTGTTGATTCATCACCTGTAAACTTAGAAAAACACATTTTTGTAAATCATCTTTTAATTGTTCCTTGATATCCACAGATATTGCTTCTATTCTACGAGTTACTGAATTTCTGGCTAATTGAACTTCCTGGATAGCTAACATAATTTCATTCATATTTTTAAATTCTTGAAATAATATCTCTGATGCAGCAAGCATTAATTCTTTAATTATGTTACCATCCTTAAAAGGTTTTTTGTGCATTGTAAGTATATGTGCAATCTTAAACGATGCAATAGTAGCAGCTTTTGATTTATTCACGGGCCTCGTGAACAAAGATTGTTGGGCAATTAATGCGGTTTTCATTTCTTTCAATTTACATTTTCTTAAATTGCTGTTAGGAGGATATTCAGTATCATATTTTTTATGAACTGTTGTGAAATGTCGTTCTATGTTGCATTTTTCCCCAACAGTAACTGTTGAACCACAAATCAGATAAATACATTTCTTCTTAAAATGTATAAAAAAATATTTCTCTTCCCATTCTTCGTGAAAATTATAGTTGTATACACGTTTTTTCTTTGGTTCCTGTGCTGACATGATTAGGGTAACTACAAAGTAATTGCTAATATACACTGCTGGCCACTGTAAATGCAACACCCTGAAGGAAACATGCAAATTACATAAAATGTACAACATGCATTAGCGGAGGTGAGATATGCAAATGATTAGAATTTCAGCGCAGACGCACATCACGCGCGCCTGTGGCGCCACTTCAAAGCGCTATTTAAGGATTGGAGTTAAAGGCTATTCGCTATTTAAGGATAAGGATTTCAAGTTCGGCAATTGTGTTTTTCTTGTGGTTTTTTCAAAAAAACGATCAATTATGCCTCGTCGAAAACAGCGATCATCTTTTGATCAAGTATCCGAGTTCGAGAGAGGAAGGATAGTGGCCTACCGAGATTGTGGATTATCTTTCAGGGAAATCGGTAGTCGTGTTGGATGAAACCAAACAACTGTAATGCGGATATGTGATCGTTCGATGCAGGAGGGTACGACGGACCGGCGTGTTCGATCGCATTCACCTCAGCGCACCACTTCACGTGATGACAGGCAAATTGTGCGCATGGCAGTGACGGATTGCTCAGTCACATCACGAACCATAGCACAGCACATGCAGTCTGTAACGCATCATCCAGTATCTGCGCGTACAATTCGACGCCGTTTACAGCAGAGTGGTCTGTCCGCAAGACGTCCATTGCTTTGTCTACCCTTGACGCAGAACCACAGACGTCTCCGCCGCCAATGGTGCGATGACAGAAGGATGTGGATGGCAGAATGGAATGAAATTGTCTTTACTGACGAGTCACGCTTCTGTCTGCAACACCACGATGGTCGCATTCGAGTCTGGAGACACCGTGAAGAGAGGATGCTGAACAGCTGCGTTATGCACCGCCACACTGGTCCTGCACCGGGTATTATGGTATGGGGCGGTATTGGATATCACTCTCGCACACCTCTAGTACGCATTGCCGGTACTTTAAACAGACAGCGCTACATCTCCGAGGTGTTGGAGCCAGTTGTCCTTCCTTACCTTCAGGGCTTGCCCACAGCCATATTTCAACAGGATAATGCGCGACCACACGTGGCACGCATTGTCCAACGGTTCTTCGTCAATCGCCAGATTGGATTGCTTCCCTGGCCGCCTCGCTCTCCGGATCTTTCGCCGATAGAAAACATGTGGTCCATGGTTGCTCTACGATTGACCCAGATTCCATCCCCAGCTGCCACAGCAGATCAACTTTGGCAACGCGTGGAAGCTGCTTGGTCTGCTGTACCCCAAGAACTCATCCAAAGTCTCTTTGAATCAATGCCGAGGCGTGTGGCAGCGGTGATCTCCAACAATGGCGGCTACTCTGGCTACTGATTTTGGCAGGAACCACACTTCACAGAAGTCTATAAATTTAATCATTTGATACTTGGTCAACATGTTATCTACAAAATAAATTTTGTTGTGATATCTCTTGTCTTTCTTGGTGTTGCAATTTGGGTGGCCAGCAGTGTATAATAATGACTAACATAACTAGAACAGTATTTTTATACCTGGATGAAACCACTTGTTAGTTCATGCACAACTTCTGATAAATAAAAGTTCTGTATATAAACGTATTCCAAACCCAACGAATCTATCTCACTGCCCTCTCCGTAGCTTATGACCAACGTCATGCATTAACAAGCCGGCATCGGCACATTACGAAGAGCGCTTCAGGTGATGCCGTTATGAAGAGAAAATATTCCTGGTCAGTGGCGTAACAATTAGATAAAACCGAAAACTATACAAATAATCAACCAAATTAATACCTACAGTTAATGTATTTTCTGTATATACATATAACTAATAAACTAAAGAAGTGTCTGAACAATTGCGGCCATTAACAGTGGTACTGTATTTTATATATAGAAGAAATAATTTTTTAGACATTTCATGCCCGAGTCCTCACCCAACAGATAAAGATAGGCCACTATTCTTTTTAATAAATTCTGTGCATAATTTTAAAAATATAAGAAATAACTGGTTGAATAATAAAAAAAAATCAAACAATTACTAGTGTGTGAAAAAAAACTAAGGTTACAGTCTTGTATGAAATTAGAATTACTGTTAAGTTCTAGAGTGGTTCCACTTACACATTTTGAGGGTGAAAGCCTTGATATTGGATCTTATTTTAAAGAGAAGGATGATGGTTACAAGGCACCCCAGATAGACATTAATGAAGCTAAAATGGCTAAAGAGGCGATAAAACTGCCTCTTCAAATGATGGAGGTTTGATTTGATTTGGTTTGGAGCGCTACGGTCAACTTTTTGCTACACGAAGGCTAATTAGACCGGGACCTACAGTTTAAAGCCAATTCCGAACGGCTACAAACATCCATGCCAACAGTGGGATTCGAACCCACGGGATCTAAACCGAATCAAATACAAATAATCAACCAAACGACATTTCACAACAGTTCATAAAAAATATGATACTGAATATCCTCCTAACAGCAATTTAAGAAAATGTAAATTGAAAGAAATGAAAACCGCATTAATTGCCTAAAAATCTGAACTGGATCAAACGATGGAGTATCTTTCAAAGCTTGATCAGGAGCTACACAATAATGACACCAAAGAACTATTGGATAGTATATTATTTTATTATTACTCTTTAGTAAGATAAATATTTTAGAGCAGACTTAATATAAAATACACACTCACAAAATTAAAAGATTGCCTGAAGAGAAATTTACTGAAATAACTGTAAAATTGTAGATCAGCAATATTTTCCTATTCGAGTTCATAGAAAAAGTTTATGGTATAGAATTAACATTAATTGTTCATTTTAATAGACAAGTTTTTGAATGTTATGAAATATATTCTAGTAAATATATTGTGTATGTTTTGTGAATTCATATTTATATTCTAAGTTTAATTTTTTTTTAGTATGAAGTAATTACTCAGACTAGTGGCATAAGTCTCAGACTAGTGGCACAAAAGAAAAAGCTTTCTTCAACTTAAAAATTTCTCATCTTATATTTAGTAAGCAATTATTCAAATTTTTTTTATTATTTCATTAATATGTCTATTTAGAATTTAAAACGTTTTCATCCTTTGAGTTTACTATTTTTATTTATACCTAACATTATGTTTCATTTTTAGATTAATATTATATATACATACATATATATATATATATATATATATATATATATATGTGTGTGTGTGTGTGTGTGTGATAATATTACTAACTACCTATAATCGCCCATTCTGTGCTTCATCTCTGCCATGGTAACCCGTCCTTCTTGTCTTGGCGTAAACGCTTCGCCTTCCCACATACTAACTTCCTCCGCCAATTCTGGCAACCTCTCTGACCTAATTCTATTTTGGCGCTCTTTGCGAGAGACGCTGGCCTGACTCGAAGCGAGTAAGATGTGTTGCTTTACTGTTTAATAAATTAGTTTGTTCCTGAAGGTGATTTTATTATTTTTCGGCCACGATGTATGTTCTTATTTCACGAGATGTCCATCCGGACATTTCAGAGAGCTCGACAGGATCTGGACTTTAAAAATGCGACTGCAAATGGAACAAGTTAAAAAGTCTTCGTTCTACACGAGTTTCGCTTTGGATTCCCGCCATTGTTCTACAGGACTTTAGCTTTATTTTCCGCATGCGTTCCGTGTCGTGTTGCTACATCCAGTTATTAAGTCAATTGGGCGCGTATTGTAAATTTATTTTGGTTAGTACAATGTATTGTTACATGTTTGGGAGCCAATTTGGCGTTTTATCGCCAAAGTGCGATGTTTCGGGAGTTGTGGAATTAAAACCAAGGAGTAAGTGATAAATCCGGATTTTAGGTTGATTGTTGGAAAATCGTTTGGTTGTGTAGTGTGGCAACGCGGGTTTTGTTTTGCGAGATAAAATAGGTTTTTAGAACTGCAATTGAGTTCAAGCTTGATCATTGAAGAGAAAGGTGATTGTTTTAGTTTAGGTATTTTATCGTCCCAGGAATAGACGGTGGATCTTGGTGGAGTTTTCGTTGGACTTTGCCATTTTAAGGTTGTATGTTATTGTATAATAAGTGTTATATAGAATTTATATAAGAAAACTTTAAATCCCATATTGTCAAGAAAAATACCTAGGAGCTGGAAAGTGTTGAAGTCCAGCGAAGATTAGCAGTCTACTGCTGTATCTTGTTAAAAGAAGATTGTATTAGTTTTGCTGTCTATAAAAATCTCTGTTTTCAATTGTGGTAACTGGCATATTTATTTCATTTCTTGAATTCGCTTGTAAAAATAACTTTCCGTACCACGAATTTGGTACATTTTTGGTGTCAGACAGTGGGGTATTTTTAAGTGAATGCCAGTTACCCGAAAAATGGAAGAACAGCTAAAACTAATTTTAGAAAAGATTGGCGAAAGCCAGAATCATTTAGAAGCAAAATTTGGCGAAAGCCAGAACCAGTTAAAACAGGAAATTGGCGAAAGCCAGAATTTACTCGCCAATCAGTTAGAATCGAAAATTGGCGAAAGCCAGAACCAGTTAAAACAGGAAATTGGCGAAAGCCAGAATTTACTCGCCAATCAGTTAGAATCGAAAATTGGCGAAAGCCAGAATTTACTCGCCAATCAGTTAGAATCGAAAATTGGCGAAAGCCAGAAGAAGTTGGAAACGGGACTTGGCGGAATTAGCGAAAGCCAAGAACAGCTAAAAATTACCGTAGGCGAGAAATTTAATGAAATGGAAGAACGCGTCAACACTATCGAGTCGAAACTTAAAGCTACGGTCGAGACTGTTGACCAGAAAATTAGGGAAGCCATTAAGAAACAAATAAACGGCCTAGAGAAGAAATTCGCAGAAGAATCAACGCCAGTTACTGTACCTTACTACTCTGACGCTAGTATTGAGGAGGCGTACCCGGTGTCGAAATCGTCCCGCCCTGCCGTAAAAGTGTCTACTTATGACGGCAAAACGTCTTGGCAGGTGTTTAAAACACAGTTTAATATGGCATCGACTGCCAATGGATGGGACATTGCAATGCAAGCATGCCAATTGGCTACTTCACTCCGTGGCGAGGCTGCCGATGTACTGCAGACCATCGCAGTAGAGAAACAACTAGATTTTGAGGCCTTGTCGAGTGCTCTCGAAATGCGCTTTGGCGAGAAATGCCGTAAAGAGTATAGCCGCTTACAGCTGAAGTCCCGCCAACAGAAATCAACAGAGACATTACAGGAACTTGCGTCAGCTATTGAGGGATTAGCTCAATTAGCTTTCCCAGAATGTCCGACGGAAGTTAGGGATAACCTAGCATTAGAATACTTTGTGGACGCCATCCGCGATTCGGAGAGTCAACGAGCACTAAGAATGGCGGACATTAAAGACTTGAAGTCAGCTTTGGTGTACGCAATGAAGTACGAGTCCGCTCAGAGGGCGACTCGCCGTGACCGCCAACTAGTGAGAGGGGTGACCGCCGCCGAAAACGACCCAATAGCCGCTCGACTTGAAGAAATAGAAAAACGAATCGGTGCCTTGGCAGGGGTGAATTCAAACATGCCGCCAAGAAGAAATCCTTTGAAGTGCTGGACCTGCGGGCGTGAGGGACATCTCAGAAGGAATTGCCTAACGCGCCAAGCCGACGAATCAAAAGACGCCAAGGCTCAGGGAAACTAGTTCCCGGCCACCTTAAGGGGCGAAGGCAGCCGGACGAGGAGAAGCCCTCTTTTATTACACTGCATGTGTCGTCGACACATCGCGAAGAGAACGGACCGTTTGTAGAAGGGTTCGTGAATGGACAACAGTGTTGCATGTTAGTTGACACAGGTGCTAACGTTACCATCGTCAGGACGGACATAGCCCAAGAATTTGGCGAGAAGTTACTTTTCACGCCGCCAAATATCACTTTGCAGACCGTGACTGGGGACAAGGTAAAGGTAAGAGGAAAAGTTGCTCTTAATATAAGTTTCGGGAATAGTAGTTATCGGCGTACGGCATATGTTGCCGATATCTTTGACCCGATCATCCTAGGACTTGACTTTTTGACTGAAAACAACTTCATAATAGATTTTAAACTTAATCAAATCCATGCCATGACCGAAGATATAATTATATTTCGTAACAATAGTGAATCTTGCAACCAGATAATAGCTACCCAAGATATCAGCATTCCTTCCATGTCAGAAATAGTAACGACCGGTTTAGTTCAGAATGACAATAACTATACTCTCGCCATCACCGAATACCCCAACAATGACAATAGTAAAAGAGGTCTTTTAGTTGCTGCAACTCTTGTGGACCTGTCGAAAGGTGCGGTTCCTGTCAGGATTGCCAATGTTAGTGACAAAGCTAAGGTAATCCGGAAGAAGGAAATGCTGGCAACTTGTACCCCGATCACCGGAATAAGCAGAAAGTGTGACCTGTCAGTCGTCGAACGCTCTAATTTGACAGAAGATTTATTAAAGAATGTAGAATTGACCGATCTACAGAGGATGGGGGCAGAAAAATTCATCGATGAGTTCCAAGACGTGTTCGCCCGTGCATCGGAAGTGGGTCGTACGAACTTGACGCAACACCGAATTGACACGGGGAACCACCCACCAATCAAGCAACATCCCAGAAGACTCCCTTTGGCGAAACAAGAGGAGGTTGGCGAACTACTACAAGCGATGCTGAAGGATGATGTTATCGAGCCCTCCACCAGTCCGTGGGCTTCTCCTATCGTCCTAGTCCGGAAGAAGGATGGATCTACCAGGTTTTGCGTAGATTACCGTCGGTTAAATGACATAACTAAGAAGGACAGCTACCCGCTCCCTAGAATTGATGACACCTTGGACACCCTCACCGGGCACAAGTGGTTTTCCACTCTTGACTTGAAAAGCGGGTACTGGCAGGTTGAAATCAGACCCGAAGATAAAGAGAAGACAGCGTTCACTAGTGGGCCAGGACAAGGGCTATGGCAGTTCAAAGTTATGCCATTTGGACTATGCAATGCGCCCGCGACTTTCGAGCGTCTAATGGAAACAGTTTTGCGAGGACTTTCCTACGAAGCCTGTCTGGTCTATTTGGACGATATAATCGTTGTAGGGCGAGATTTCGAAGACCACCTAAGAAATCTCAGAAAGGTGCTACAAAGGCTACGGGGAGCTAGTTTGAAGCTCAATTCTAAGAAATGCAACTTGTTTCGCCACCAGGTGACGTACCTCGGTCATATCATCTCCGACAGAGGGGTCCAGACTGACCCTAACAAAGTGTCGGCAGTCAAAGACTGGTGCCGACCAGAAGATGTACATCAATTGCGGAGCTTTTTAGGTCTCTGCTCTTACTACAGGCGGTTTGTTAAAGGGTTCTCGAATTTAGCTCGACCCCTTCACAGATTGACAGAAGCAAACCAGAAGTTCGTCTGGACTGATGAGTGTGAAGACGCATTCAAGAAGCTTAAGAAAACCCTAACGTCTACACCCATCCTGGCCTACCCAGAGCCTGATAAAGAATTTATCCTTGACACGGACGCAAGTTTTGGATGCGTCGGGGCAGTCCTGTCGCAGGAAATAGACGGACAAGAAAGAGTTATCGCCTACTGGAGCAAGTGCCTTTCCAAGAGTGAACGGAACTACTGCGTCACAAGAAAAGAATTGCTAGCCATGGTGAAGGCCGTAGAACATTTCCATCATTACTTGTACGGCCGGAAGTTTGTGCTGCGAACCGACCACGCCTCTCTCACATGGCTTCTGAACTTTAAAAATCCTGAAGGCCAGGTGGCCAGATGGATACAGAGATTGCAAGAATACACTATCGACCTGAAACACCGTAAGGGTTCTTCGCACGGTAATGCTGACGCGCTATCCAGAAGACCGTGCTCTGACAGTTGCCGATATTGCACCAAGGCCGAGAAGAAGTATGGCTTTGAAACTTCTACTGTTCAGCAAGTCACTGCTGTCACCCTGTCTCCGGACCCGTGGAGTGATGAGCAGCTTCGAAAGGAACAAAATGAAGACCCAGACATCAAACCCATAGTAGAACACATGGGGTTGTCCAGCACCAAACCTGGCTGGCAACAGATATCGACCTTTAGCCCGAATACCAAATACTACTGGGCCCTCTGGAACTCCCTGCACTTACGAAACGGTGTCCTGTACCGAAAGTGGGAGTCAGACGATGGAAAAACAACAAGATGGCAGCTCGTGGTTCCTCGCTCAAAAATTCCTGCAATTTTAGAAGAACTCCACAGTAGTCCCGCCGGAGGGCATTTTGGGGTGATGAAGACCCTGAACAAGGTGCGGGAGCGATTCTTCTGGGGAAAAGCCAGAGACGATATCGAAAAGTGGTGCCGAGCCTGCGACGCCTGCGCAGCTCGCAAAGGACCAAAGAGACGTAGCCGAGGGAAGATGCAACGTTACAACGTAGGTGCCCCCTTCGAGCGCGTCGCCATCGACATCCTGGGACCTCTTCCACGTTCCACTGATGGCAACAGGTACATGCTCGTTGCCATGGACTATTTTACTAAGTGGCCAGAAGTTTACCCCATAGCTGATCAGGAGGCAGTAACCGTAGCTGAAACTTTAGTTCTGAATTGGGTCTCCAGATTCGGAGCTCCCATGCAGATACACTCTGATCAAGGGACTAATTTCACATCTGCAATTTTTACCGAAATGTGCCGACTATTGGAGATCGAGAAAACCAGAACAACTCCTCTACACCCCCAGTCGGATGGTATGGTCGAACGCTTTAATAGAACCATCCTTAGCCACATTTCTTTACTTGTATCTAGGCACCAGAAGGACTGGGACCGGCACCTACCTCTTTTCCTTTTAGCGTATCGTAGCGCCGTCCATGAGACAACAGGGCACACTCCTGCTGAGATGCTTTATGGACGGAATCTGCGGCTGCCGTGTGACCTCCTTTTCGGCTGCCCCCCTGATACATCCTCTTCTCCGGAGGAGTATGTCCGCGATGTCCAGGACAGACTGGAAGGAATCCACCACTTCACCCGGGAGCGGATCAACGTGGCCAGCGACAGAATGAAGAGGCGGTACGACGCGACAGCGACAGATCATCAGTTCCAGGAAGGAAGTAAAGTTTGGCTGTGGAGCCCCGTTCGTAGGAAAGGCTTGTCCCCCAAACTACAGTCCCACTGGAGCGGTCCCTTCGTCGTGGTCAACAGAATCAACGATGTCGTCGTACGGATTCGCAAATCTGCGAACAGCAAAGCGAAGGTCGTGCATTACGACCGGCTCGCTCCTTACCATGGGACGTGAGTGGGTCCTGAAGAGTTTGAGGATACCCGAGCCACGGCTCGTAGGCTGTTGCTCCTAAGTAGATCCAGGCTACCCAATTTATTTATTTATTTATTATTTTTATTTTATATACTAATGTTGCAACTGTCGTTTTTATGTGTTTATTTATTTAATTTGTAATGGTATATGTGTTGTGTTTTTATGAAATTGTATTTTGTAGTAGTATTTTTAGGACCGTTGTTGTTAGTGTAGGACTGTCCGGGACGTCCAGTCTTTTGAGGAGGGGGCAATGTTACATGTTTGGGAGCCAATTTGGCGTTTTATCGCCAAAGTGCGATGTTTCGGGAGTTGTGGAATTAAAACCAAGGAGTAAGTGATAAATCCGGATTTTAGGTTGATTGTTGGAAAATCGTTTGGTTGTGTAGTGTGGCAACGCGGGTTTTGTTTTGCGAGATAAAATAGGTTTTTAGAACTGCAATTGAGTTCAAGCTTGATCATTGAAGAGAAAGGTGATTGTTTTAGTTTAGGTATTTTATCGTCCCAGGAATAGACGGTGGATCTTGGTGGAGTTTTCGTTGGACTTTGCCATTTTAAGGTTGTATGTTATTGTATAATAAGTGTTATATAGAATTTATATAAGAAAACTTTAAATCCCATATTGTCAAGAAAAATACCTAGGAGCTGGAAAGTGTTGAAGTCCAGCGAAGATTAGCAGTCTACTGCTGTATCTTGTTAAAAGAAGATTGTATTAGTTTTGCTGTCTATAAAAATCTCTGTTTTCAATTGTGGTAACTGGCATATTTATTTCATTTCTTGAATTCGCTTGTAAAAATAACTTTCCGTACCACGAATTTGGTACAGTATTTATTTTTCTTAGGATTTATTTGGGTGCGTTGTGTTTAATATTTATTTTCTTGAATACAACCCAAAGCTCTGGATGCCGAACTTAGCAACCGAACAAAAACCAATACACTATTCTCAATTTTTGATTATGTAAATTAACATCAACAACTTTCAATTTAGACAAACTAAAAAGTTTAACATAAGAAAACTTAGTTTATTTACACACTTAATATTTACATGTAACAAAAGAATCTTTCATTTTCCGAAATCAATGCACAATAATATTTATATCTTTCACAAAAATTTTTTTATTATTATTACTTTGCCAAGGTTAGGAAGCGTCCCGAGCGCAACCACAAATAAACTTTACTATTAGTTCAACACTAAAAACCTTTTCACTAAAAAACTCCTTCCTCACGAAAAACTAAATTTACTTAGCCTGAAGTGGAACTGAACAAATCAAATCTGAGATTTAACACTCACCCAATTATTCTTCATCAAATCAAGGTGCTCTCTTGGCCTTCTCGCCTCGCCTAGGGTCAAGGGTCACGCTGCTACAACGGGCAGGGGGCTAACTCTATTCCTTTCACGGTGAATAACCACTTTCTCTCAGTCGATAAATGTAGCCGGGCTTTCCTTGGCGCGTACCTTCACTATATTTGCACTGGCGCGGGGTATCTCTTCACGTCGTGAAACGGGACGCTGGGCTCCTCTCGTCGTGTAACTTCTCGGCTGTGGCACGGGAGCTGAGTCTCTTGGTCTCAGCTTCAATCTGGGTGCGGACCTCTCTATTTCACTTGGTCAACGCAGTCTCGCAGTGGCCGTAACCGCTTTATGTGGAACCCTCAAGTCCACTTAAAGTTTAACTTTTTAAGTCGTGCTGGAGATGGGGACCTACAGCCTCCCCGATCCAGACTCTCTCTCCATCTCTTTTTTTCAAACTCTTCTATATATTATTTTAATCCCCTTTCATACTTATGACTCCACCTTCTCATAAACTTCAATCACCCAATCCGGCCACCGTAAACTTTTCATTTGCTGTACTCCCTCTCTCACCTTCTCATTGGCTTCTTAACTCAAAAACATTACGCCCTCACTGCCTGCCCTTGCGACCACCCAAGGTTTTCAAAAAGGCCACTTTCCAAACCGTACTGTCATAAATCTAACATAAAAGGCTTTTGTAAATATAACGTCATCGTTTGGTTCCGTCACCTTATCTGTGTCTCCATCTCAGACCTTCCCATCTTCAAAACTCATAAAACTGTCTTGCAACAGGCTACGTCCTAATTTACTCCACTCAACTCTATAATTATCGGCGTTAAATTTGATTCCGACTTTTATCGCAAACATGTAATAAAGCCAGCTTTTTATTTAAAAGCGCTTTACTACAGTCACCAGCTTGAAATGACCAAATCTAAATCATCCAACACCATGAAATTGCTAAAGAAGTCGACTACATCGAAACAAGAAAAGATGCCATTGTTCCGGTTCTTTCCAGTTTGGTTTTCGAATTATGTTTCCCGCCTGACCTCACCATTTTTTCCCGTCTCCGACTACGCCATCTTTGTGTATAGTACCAGTGCTGCAGCATCCGATTCAACTAGGCCTCCAAGAAGTGATTCAAGATTTTATATGTGAGCGACAGTCATCAAAAACTTCAATTTCAAGAAAATAATTACGATTTCAGAGTGAACGCCGAACGCTGCTTTGAAATCAAAGAAGCTCATAAAAACAAATTTTCAAGTTACCATCAGAGTGCTTTACATTTAAAAATGTTCTTATTTAGTATCGTATTTTATGCCACAAAAGTTGGTGATTTAAGCAGGTCAGTTATTATATTATTTTTTTTTGTAATTTCTAATATAAGTGAAGCAAGATCAACACTGCCAAAGTACATGTTGATTGTGATGACTCTTTTAGTGTTTCGAATGTTGAAAATGAAATTAACATTGTGCCCTTTGAAGATGGCACTATAGAGATAGATTCATCGTTATCCTACTTCAACAAAAAATGTATCGAAGGAACCAAAGATGATGATTGGAAACTAAAAATTTTTTCACGATTTGTAAAGGGAAAGGCACTTAACGTTTATATTCAAAATTGTTATCAAGTTAATAATTTTACAGAATTAGTAACTGTGTTAAAAAAGCATTTTTTCACCGCTACCTTAACTACCTTTAGTGATTTTGCAGGGTTAAAATTTAATGAAAACAATAATGATATTACAAACTATTTCAGGAGAAAATTAGAAATCGGAAAAAAGTTAAATTTAAGAAGTGAAATGATCATGGAGGGTTTAACTGATAGCCTCCCCAGAGAACTAAGATCATTAATGACCATTAATTCCCCTGCTGACCCAATTGCTTGGCTTAACCAAGCTCACAGACTGGTAAAAATAAGAGAGAATCCACAACCTAGTAATGACTCGCCCAGATATGTAACTCCCTTTGTTAGAACTCCCCAAATTCAAAACAGAAATGATTACTTTAGGAATGATTCCCAAACTTGGAATAGGTCAGATGTACCAAGATATACAAATGATGTTAGAACTTATGCCCCGGGGCAAAATTCTTACCAGAGACCTCATAATTTCTATCGATACCAAAGACCATCTAATCCTAACTAATGGAGCAATAACCCTAGATTTTCTAGCCATCATAATTACGATAACTCACCCACTTTGTCTCCCACTCCATGTAGAATGTGTACCGAGAGAGGTATTCCAAATGCTTTTCATTGGCATCAAATTTGCCCATTTAGAATTAGTCCAGTCAAATTGTGTTTTTCGGAGGAAAATTTTGGGGTAGTTTTGATTTCTTCCATTTTATATGTTTTTTGGGGTGCTGAATCCGAATCTGAGGTTTGTTAACAAAATTTCGTGACGCAACATTGAAGAAAATGCAAAAAAAGGTAAAAATTTCCATTTTTTGGCGGTTTTTTGCTTATAACTCGGAAGCTATCAACTTTTCGTATATAACCTTATTTATCAAAATTAAAGTACATAAAATTTCCTACAAATTTCACTATTTAGGTTTTTCTCCGACGGACCGTTTAGGCTCAAGCGCTATTTGAAAATTGGCGTATTTCGGCTGTCTCCACAAAAACCCACTTTTTCCACTCCAAAATTCTTTTTTTTTTTTTTTTTTTTTTTTTTATCCAATGCGGAGGCACTTGTATTTCAAACATTGGCCCTTACTACGCCGCAGTTTTACTGTCCATTTTATTGTGGGGGCACCATATAGGCGGACAGCATTACCCCCTATGAAGGGACGACACGAACGGAGGCATTTTTCGTGGCGCAACGCTGGGACTCGATCTGAGCACCCTCAGCACCGAAAACCAGCGCGCTGTACCACTGGGCCGCCACAAGCCCACTCCAAAATTCTAATTTATTATTAATGGCTGTCAATTAGTGAATTCCTCCCAGTTCTCTGCACATACCTTATTTAGATCGTATATGTAGAGGTACAGGTTAATTTTTCAAAAATAAAATAATGTTCAAGTTATTTAAAGAAGTCCGAAATTGTACAAATTAGTTGTAATTGTTACAAAAAAGTTGAAATTCCAAAGAAAAATCTTGAAAAATTATTACATTTTATTATATTGTATTACAATACATATGATCATATATTACATTATTATATGAGCCGTTGTCGTTTAGAGGGTCCTGGCTGAGGTTCTTCGAAGGCGGCGAGTCCTGGCACAGGTTCGGGTTGTTCTGTCGTCAGAGTCGGGGCTTGTTCATCTGAAAAATGAAAGAGGTGGTGAGAAAACAACAACTTGTGATCATATCTTAAGGAGAGATGAGTGATTACGAAATAGATTGTGAGATTAGACATACCTTCCGCATCATGTAAGCGTATTTCTTCAGTCTGTACCCATGTCGTGAAAGGTGCTGTATCCGTCGATTGTATGTACATTAAAATCAGCATTATCGTACACCTGCTGTGAAAAGCATGGCTGGTTAACTTTCAGCGGATCGCTGCTGACAGCTGATGCTTCCAGGCCTCTGTGTAAGTCGAACAAAATCCCAATGAGGAAACCACATCGACTAATTTCCTTGAGTCGTACTTCTTGTACAGAAACACTGCCAACCCTACGAGGACTGGTGAAATGAATGATCTGGGCCTCACTGCTGCTACAAGACTATGAGCCAGTGCTGTGTTCTTCTTCTTCCACATATCATGGTCCCCACGTTTTTTGTTTAGTACAACTGTTTCCATAAATGTACGGAGACTTTCAGGAATGAGTTCCTCATTTCCTTCCAAAAATTTATCAGGTGAGGGGTACTGTGCGGTCTCATAAACCTGCCTCCGGATATCCTCAACAACAATTGCAGCAGCCGTCTTAATAATCCGGAGTCTTTCCTCTTGTTCATTTTTAACGCCTGCTGGTACCAAGCATCATTTAAAATTTTATACCCTGTGTTTTTGAAACACACTACCAGCTTCTTGTTGGGAGAAAAGGTCATTATTATATCGCTTCCATATTTTTTGAGTAGATGAGCTTTAACTGTCTTTATGTCAGGACGATAATCACCCTTGATTTGGTCCACCAACTCGTCTAGCGTAAACTGACAGTCTCCATCACTATTCTCAAGATAAGTGTAGACATATTCCATTGCTGCTTCAACATGATTGGCGAATGGACCCCTTTTTATCTTCTCTTGAATTTTTGGGCGATTGTACAATTTTCTCATGCATAAACTATGATACTGACAATCAGAAACCACCAAGTCTGAGACAGGCAAAAGACGTTTGATTATGGCTTGTCCATACTCATCACCACGTTCTTCTGCCCTTTTTATGATAGTTTCCTTGACTTTCAAAATTCGAACCTGATACACAATATTACGATTGGTTTTCTTTTTTCTTTGTTGTTCTATAAAGTCAGGTGTTATGACGATGCCACACATAAAACAATGAGTTTTGAAATTGAAATGCGCTTCAGTAGAACGTCTTTTGACTTGCTCTCTACCCTGTTCTGCCTTCTTCAAATGAGCTGCAATCATTCTTTTTTTAATGTAGTTTGTACGACATCGCTCATGAACATCAACTGCAGATTTTTCACGTAGCTGAACATGCTGACCATCCTTCCTCTTCTTTCTTGACTCGATAAACGTTTTCAAACCTCTTTGCCGCACCGTTATCACCTTCTCTACGTTATTATCCAGCACTTCATCACAAATAAAACACACATTTGAAGCCATTTTCAACACTACGCGTAAATATAACTTTTGAATCGTGTTGTCGTTGGATTCTAACACTGAACTACTTTCCTTCGCACTGCCACTGGTAGGAATCGGATGGCCGGTGTTTTTATTTTTTGTTTTTTTTGGAGGGGGGAGGGGAGGAAACCTCGTGAACAATATGAAGGGACTTGAGACTGGGTCAACACCCCTATATCGGATATAGGGGGTGTTGATTGGGTACGCATGTACACGGTGACGTAGTTGGCCTTGAATCGTCTGTGATAGCGCGTACAGACTGGCACAGCGCTCTCTGCCTCTGCCAGTGATTTATGTCTCTCTGTACTCTGTTCCCTGCGCCGGATCGCCTCCTCTGGCGGTCCTTCAAAGAAAGAGAGTGGGGTCAGCGGGTCAAATGGTGTCGAGCGGGGTCGGGGGACACACCAGATCAAGAGCGGGAAAGGGGGTGGTTCTAAATACCGTGTCTAATGTTACCGTGACTAATGTTGACAGGAGAGTCGGGGAGAGAACTCTGTCCAATGTGAATGCACCATGAAGGAATCGAATGGAAGGAAAGAGAGCTTTTAAACCAAACGGGGCAGTTATAAAATCATTTGGTGAGGCTCGCCGAGAATAAATAACATGAAAAGACGTACAAGATGGAATTATATTTGCACAGAATTTAAATACAATGTGATTTTGAAAATCCTACATTGTATTGGAAGGAGGAATTAAATGACAGCCTTTAATGATAAGTTTTGGAGTGTAAAAAGTGGGTTTTTGTGGAGCCAGCCGAAATACGCCAATTTTAAAATAGCGCTTGAGCCCAAACGGTCCGTCGGAGAAAAAAACCTAACGAGTGAAATTTGTAGGAAATTTTATGTACTTTAATTTTGATAAATAAGGTTATATACGAAAAGTTGATAGTTTCCGAGTTATAAGCAAAAAACCGCCAAAAAATGAAAATTTTCACCTTTTTTTGCATTTTTTTCAATGTTGCGTCACGAAATTTTGTTAACAAACCTCAGATTCGGATTCAGCACCCCAAAAAACATATAAAATAGAAGAAATCAAAACTACCCCAAAATTTTCCCTCGAGGGCCCCTTTTGAGCACAAATTGACTGGACTAAATGGGAAGAGCTGATAATGAGAGGACTTCACCCCTTGCAATTGAACCACCCTCAGAGAATACTCCCAATTCCTGACTATTAAAGGTGTCCGGTTATTTGTCAAACAATAAATATGTAGACTGTGTAATAGACAGTGACGCAACTCTGTCAGTGATATCCACCAGAACTGCTCGACAGTTAAATTTGAAAATAACCAGAATAAGAGGTATACAAGTTGTACAAACACAAGGCCATATTGTAATGAACAAAATCTGTAAGGTTAAGATAAAAATTGGCCAAATTATCAGAGATATTGTGTTATATGTAATTGACAATAACTTGTATTATGTAATATTAGGTCTAAATGAATGTAAAATTTATGAAATTGATATTGATCGTAAAAACCTAAAGGTAATAATTAGTTATGAAGGTAATATGCCAAAAGCAAATATGTCACTCCATATTCAATTCCAAGGTGGACTGTTCAACAGCCAAAATAAGTCCAGTCCTCAGCCTGAGTATTTTATTCAAAATAACTCTGAAGATGATAATGAGAATATAATTCTAAATGATACCATACCTAAAACTGTTGACTCTGTAACTAATGTTGTTTCTCAGAATCATAATCGAAAAGAAAATAATTTAGAAAACTTGTTAATTAAAAATTCATCTGTATTTTCCAAAAGTAAATATGATGTTGGTTGTATTAATATTGAACCCCAAAGAATTAACTTAACATCTAACTTGCCTGCATCTCTAAGACCCTATAGAACTTCCCCTAAGGAAGAGGAGGAAATTAAATCACAAATTGATCAATTGCTGAAAGCAGGCATAATTAAGGAAATTTGCAGCCCGTACAGTTCACCTGTGTGTTTGGTACTCAAACGTGAGGAGGGTAAGAAAACGAGATTGTGCATTGATTATCGAAAATTGAATTCCCTTACTAAAACAGATGCAGAACCTTTGCCCAGAATTGATACTTTATTAGATAAATTGAGTAACGCCAAAATTTTTCCTACCCTTGACCTCAGATCTGGTTTCTGGCATATTCCCATTCACCCCGCAGATACTGAAAAGCTGGCTTTCAGTACAAACTTTGGGTTATTGGAGTGGCTAAGGCTCCCCTTTGGACTGAAAAATGCTCCAGCCATTTTTAACAGAACCATTAGGCGAATTTTAACACAAAACAAAATTGATTTTGCATGTAACTACTTTGATGACATAATTGTCTACTCTTCTTCTGAGAAAGAACATTTGGAACATTTAAGTATATTATTTGAAGTGTTTAAAAGAGAAAATATTAAATTAAACCAAGGAAAATGTGTGTTTACTAAAGATCAGATAAAATTTCTAGGTTATGAAGTAAAAAATGGTAGAGTAATTCCTGATAATCATAATATTGAAACTATTAAAAAATTGAAAAATCCTAATACTACCAAAGAGTTACAAAGAGTTCTCGGTAGTGTAAATGTTTATCACCGATTCATTCCCAACTATGCCAAAATTAGAGCTCCTCTTAATATATTACTGAAAAAGAATGTTGTGTGGCATTGAGATGAAACATGTCAACAAGCTCTTGACGAGTTGAAAGAAATCTTAATATCAAAACCAGTGTTACAGTTATACGATTCTAGTAAACCATGTCACCTCTATGTTGTTGCCTCCCAAAGTGCTGTTGGAGCTGTTTTGAAGCAACCAGATCAAAATAATATTCTTCACCCTGTATCATACCATTCGAGAACTTTAAGAGATTATGAAAAGAATTACCCAGTTACAGAATTGGAATCTATAGCCATTGTTGACGGATTAGACAAATTTCATTATTATCTCCATCGGCAAAAATTTGTCATACATACTGATCATGCGGCACTTGTTTGGTTAAAAAATGTTGAAAATTAAAAGGTAGATTATTCCGCTGGTCCCTTAAATTGAGCATGTATGACTACGAAATTAGATATCAGAAGGGTTCTACTAACATTGAGGCGGATATGCTTTCAAGACATCCCGTTTCTCAACATCACCAACACTGTGTACTTTTACTAGATAGGAATGAAATAATTCAGCAACAGAAAATTGACAATGTGTGTGGTAAAAATTATAAAGAAATTAATGACATGATGGTAATTAAGAAAAAGAACTTTTGTAAAATTGTACTACCTAAATCCTTAAGATTAAAATTGTTAACTAATACCCATGAAAATTTCGGACATCCAGGAGTTCAAATTATGCTAAATTTAATTAAACCTCAATATTATTGGCCCCATATTAGTGAAGATATAGGAAACTCCGTGAAACATTGTCATACTTGTGAGCTAAATAAAAAGAAAAAACAGAAACGATTTGGATTCCTGCAAGAAGTGCCCTCAACTGATCAAACTTTTGAATGTTTATCTATTGATATTGTAGGAGGGTTTAATTATTACAACTCAACCAAAAAATATTTGCATATAGTGATTGATCATGCAACCCGATATGTATGGGCATTTCCCTCAAAGAGCGTAACCAGAAACATATGCAAATTGTCTAAGTCAAATTTTTAATGTGCAAATTCCAGAGAAAGTGTTAAGCGATATAAACGCAGCTTTTACATCATCCAGATTCAAAAAATTTCTTAAAAACCATAATGTGAAACAACTTTTGACTTCCTCTCATCATCCCCAGACCACCGGAAAAGTGGAGAGGGTAAATCAATCCCTTGTAACCCGCCTAAAATGTAAGGTAAATGCTACTTCTAAAAAGGTTCCGTGGACAAAAGTGCTAGTGCAAGTTGTTACTGAATATAACAACTCACCTCATACTGTAACTAAGTTAACCCCTGCCTACTTATTATTTGGCAAACTTCCGTTTGATTCTCCAATTGACCAAAATACTTATCCTCCACTTAATGAAGCAAGAACTTTAGCTAAAACCAGAACTCTTGAATACCACCAGAAAAATAAGACGAGATATGATACTAGATTTGAAGAATCTAAATTTCAACCTGGAGACTTAGTAATATAGGAGGAATTCGAATACCCAAACACTAGAAAGTTGACCTCTCCTAATTCAGGACCTTACCAGATTATTAAAAAATTATCTGAAGTTAATTATGAAATTGATAAAGAAAATTACCACACGAAAAAACCCACTGAAATTGTACATTCATCAAAATTGAGATTTTACTATTCACCTGAGAAGTTCAAACTACACCACGAATAAGTCACCAATATGTAAATCATTCAGCTATCCTTAATCGTTCTATTTTAGCATTCCTGTCCTATCGCCATCCTAGTTAATTTTGAAGAAACTCCGTGAGTGTAAGTGAAACTCACATATATTTTTTTAAACTTTTTGAAGCTTGCTACATTTTATGTGAAATATACTATGTACTAGATAAATATTATTGATTTTTATACTGGGGTTTCCACTCACTGTCCTCCCTGTCTCTTCGCACTTTTCAAATGTTCCCTTTGAAC
Organism: Dolomedes plantarius; assembly: GCA_907164885.2. Lineage (NCBI taxonomy): Eukaryota > Metazoa > Arthropoda > Arachnida > Araneae > Dolomedidae > Dolomedes > Dolomedes plantarius. Next base: position 125,306,799 of record OU015499.1, on the reverse strand, counting down.
AGTTGCTTTTCCCTCTCATGTTTGAGAAACTTGCCTGCCCCTTTTCATTTTGTGCAGTTTGCTCAACTTGAGTTTCAGGTTGGAAGCACCTTCCCTTTGGTAAACGCTCACGAGGATGTACTCACAACAGGTCACATACCTCAGATTTATGTTTGTGTTGTCTTGCTTTTTTTATTTCTTCACAATAATTGAATGTTAGTGTCAATTGTTGGAATTTGTATTTTTGTTCGAATTTTTGCAACATCAGGTACCAGACATTTGGTATTGATGTTGAAAGTTAATTTTAACAGCATTTGGTAAATTTATTCTACTAATTGCTGAAAGAATAATTTTAATATTTTTGTGTACATGATCTAGAGAAAAAAAAAATAAAATATAGATAGTGTTTTGCTCAAAGAAAAGTCAATAACTAATGTCAAACGTAATAGTAATAAACAACAAAGAACATAAACTAAAACCCAGGTGACTAAAACCCAGGAGATCTCCAAAAGAACTAAACATTATTCAACGACTAAGACTGTGAATAATAATTACTTTGTGTTTTTCAACTAGTTGAACTGTACCCGTCCAGGACTCTGAACACTTTCAGACTGTGACACATGTCAGGGGATGAGACATGCACAATTTTTTACTTGTATTTGTATTTGGAAGATCTTTACATCTGTTGTTGTTAGTGTTTTCATTTAAGTGTACCATTCCATTTTTATTTTACTCCAGCTATTTGTTTTTAAAATTACGCCATTTTTCATACTATTATGTCTTTCAATTGTACAATTTAACATAAAAATTTGTGATTTTCGAGCCAGCTTTAACCTAATATTCTAACTACTAATTTTCATCTTCTCACTATCTGGAGTGTCTTGGAGTCGACGGCCGCGGCTCCAATCCAATTTAGATGGGGGGGGGGGATATTCTGTGATAATATTACTAACTACCTATAATCGCCCATTCTGTGATTCATCTCTGCCATGGTAACCCGTCCTTCTTGTCTTGGCGTAAACGCTTCGCCTTCCCACATACTAACTTCCTCCGCCAAATCTGGCAACCTCTCTGACCTAATTCTATTTTGGCGCTCTTTGCGAGAGACGCTGGCCTGACTCGAAGCGAGTAAGATGTGTTGCTTTACTGTTTAATAAATTAGTTTGTTCCTGAAGGTGATTTTATTATTTTTCGGCCACGATGTATGTTCTTATTTCATGAGATGTCCATCCGGACATTTCATATATATATATATATATATATATATATATATATATATATATATATATATATATATATATATATATGTAATATTTTAGTTATATTAAATGTGTGCATATTACGAATATGCATTAAGTTAAAACCCATCTCACAAAATGTGAATGATATTAAGGTAAACCTAGTGATATTTTCTAACGAATTAAAAATTTATCTATTGTACTTCTATGTGCAGCTAGGAGAAATCCATTGTACAAGCAGGTGACTCACTCAAAAATTGAAACCGTTGTCAAAGACTGGTTAAGGCATGCAAATGCCTTAGTTCAAAACTAAAAGAAAATTGTCTGGGGGAAATTTTATGATTATTTATTCAATAAAGCCTTTTATTAAAACATTTTTTCTTTCTTTCTTTGTTGAAGTATTAAAAATATATTTATGTTAAAGAATGTGAACACAAACAATTCTGGATTAATTATTGAAGAAGATATTTTTAATGAAAATCCAACTGAAGCAGAAAAGTTTTTATAAAAATAAATTCTGATTTTCATAGATATACTTTTTGAAACTTAATTTATTATGTCCTACTAAGTTACTTTTATAAGTAATGATGGCTGAAAAAAGAAAGAGATACGAGATATCTATATATTCAACCAGTATACTGTTGCAGGGTTGGGTTTTTGACATTACAAGCACCAAACAGTGGTTTAAACTGTCAAAAACCTATGACGAATAAATAAGTCTTAATCACAATAGCTATTAAAATGAAAGAAACTTGTCTTCAAGCAAATTTAAAAGGTAATCCAATATTCAAATTATGTTTTAATTGTGAAATGTATATTTATTAATTAGAACAATTACATTAAAAAAAATTATATATGCACTTATAATAGTTCTGTTTTTCAATTGAAAAATTAGCATTTTGGTTAATTTTCTTTTTTTCTTAAATTTCAGAATGCATTAATACCAAGTTTTAATGTAAAAATATTAGTTTTATTATTATAATAGTTAATATTATAATTATTTTAAAATATTTTTACATTAAACATTAGTAATAATATTATTTAAGTAATAATATATATCGCTATTTTTGGCAGTTTAATGTATGATAATTGACATCGTAATAACATCAAAAGTAGTGGTAAATATGAATATTTACATTGTATTTTGGACCAAATATTCTTAATAAATTTAGAAAAATTAATTGAGCTTAATATATTTCGAACAATTTGCATTCTAATAGGACATTTTCATGCAAAAATAATTGCTACAGAGATTCTAAAACTAAAAGTAAATTTATGGAAGTATAACAAAAGAGTATAAAAATAATAGTGGTAAATGTATTATTACTTATTAAGTAAAAATTACTTAATAAGTAATAATACATTAAGCTTAATTTATTATAGTACATTAAGCTTAATTTATTTTGAACAATTTGCATTCTAATAGTACATTCTTATGCAAAAATAATTGCTACAGAGATTCTAAAACTAAAAGTAAATTTATGGAAGTATAACAAAGAGTACAATGGCTGTTCACACATTTTTTAGACGATGTATATTGTATTCACAAAACTAAATTACATAAAATTCTTGTGTTTTAAATGTTCTATTTGACATACCTTATTCTGAACTATCTTTCGACACCGCAATTTCCAGGATAATAATGCCTTTTGAAGTGTCAGAAGAGGTATTCTATCCCATTCCTCCTGAACAGCTTTCCAGAGTCCTGTAAGGGTTTTGGGACGACGTTTGGATAATGCAGATTTTAAAAGTCCGAAAGCACAAAAATCCATAGGTGATACATCGGGAGATTTAGTAGGGATATCAGTGAAGGGTATGGCCTTGATACCAGATTTTTGTTCCATTTCTTTTAGGAAATTTACAGTGGATTTTGATGTGTGACTGCTAGCTTTGTCCTGATGGAGTTTCACAGATTGATGGCACTGTGGGTAAAGCGATGGTATTTCATTCAGAAAAATTGGCGATAAAATATGTTTCTGATAGTATTTGGAGTTAATCTTGACATTTTTTCCACTCTCTTTATTTTTAACTTGCCATTATAAGAAAAACCAGCACCAATCATGACTCCCTTAGAAAACTTTCTTTCGATTCTTTGAACCATGTACTTAAATTTTTTTCTCCCCTTTTAAGATAATAAATGGCTCTTTTTTTGTTCCAATCATTTAAATATACCCATGATTCATCTATTGTGACAGTTGTTTTCCATTTTTCTTTGGATAAGTGTTTCTCATATAGAATTCTGCAGCGTGTCCTGCGTTCAGCGATATGATTTGGAAGAAGACGATGCACATTGCGTTTTTTCGATTTCTTAAGATTTAAATTAACGTTTATCATTTTGTTTACAGTGGACACCGAGCATTTTAATGATTTTGCAAATGTCCTTTGACTAGGGGTATTTTCTTTTAGCATTAAACAACGTACCTTTGCAATAGTTTTAGGCCTTTGCAATAGTCGAAGATGACCGTTTTTTCCTTGGATACTTGTTTGGAATTTTTGTCCCACTTGAGGCTCCAATTTGACGTTTTTTCCCTTTCTTGTTGACGATATTACCTATCGACGCTTTAGATATCACAAAACCATGACTCTCACATCGTTTTTGGATAACGGAGTATGCATATTTCTTTTCGGAAAGAGCATAAATTTAGCCTTCGAACCACTGCTTTGTTAAAAACGCCATTTTGAATAAAAACAAAACTTTCAATCCGCAGACGATAATTTTGACTTTTAAAAACATAGTACAATTGCAATTATTTCTTTTGCAGCAAACGCTTTTTTATTACCGCTTACCAAAATCGTCTAAAAAATGTGCGAACAGCCTCTGTATAAAAATAATAGTGTATATTTTAGACCTCTAAAGGACGTACTATTCCCCTCCAAAATATTGTATTTTGGATCTTACTTTCTTAATAAGAAATTAAGCTTAATTTATTTCGAACAATTTGCATTCTAATACGACATTTTTATGCAAAAATAATTGCTACAGAGATTCTAAAACTAAAAGTAAATTTATGGAAGTATAACAAAGAGTATAAAAATAATAGTGTCTGTTATTTTTATACTCTTTGTTATACTTCCATAAATTTACTTTTAGTTTTAGAATCTCTGTAGCAATTATTTTTGCATAAAAATGTCGTATTAGAAAGCAAATTGTTCGAAATAAATTAAGCTTAATTTATTATTAAGAAAGTAAGATCCAAAATACAATATTTTGGAGGGGAATAGTACGCCCTTTAGAGGTCTAAAATATCTAAATCGCGTACCCTCCACATCGAAATTTTCGCTCTTATAGACGTCCTATAGAGCGCCGCTTAGATATCGTAGACGTCTTATGGATCTCAAAGAGAGCACACCTCGGAGCTCCTATAGAGCTCCATTCCACATGATGTAGATATTTTTCGACGTCTTATAGAGGTACGCGTTTTTATGAGGTGAGGTATTATAGACGTCTAATAGAGATCGGTGTGTTGTGTGGGTACCTTGTTATGCAGCAGAAGATCTGCGTACTCACTCTTCATTTCACCTAAAAATTCTTTTAATTGTCGATGATTAAGAGCTTTGGTTATAATGGAGTTGATAATCTTAATCACCAATTCCATAACTTTGCAAATTTCTTTTGGAAATGCCTGCGCACAAAGCACTTATTGAGGAATGATGCAATGGTAAGTAAGTATCTCGTGATTAATTTTTTCTTTCAAATAGCAACAAACCCGTTTCTTACGCCTGTCATACTTTTAGCCCCGTCTGTTGAAATTGAGATAATTTTGCAGAGTTGAATATGTTTTTCAATGCACTCAATTACAGCATTTTCTATATCTTCTCCACGTGTTTGACCTTGGAGTGGCAAAAATCCTAAATGTTCTTCTTTAGGACCTGTAGATGAACTAAATCGTACAAAAAGTGAAACTTGCGCTGTATCATTCGTCAACTGCTATTGATAAAGATGAAACTAACTTAAGATCTTCGACATGCTGGTTGGTTATACATTGGAATACATTTTGACTAGTCTAGACTTTCCTGTGGGAACACGCGCTCGGAAGTAATACACTGTAGAACATGATGCAAAGATACGACTTGACGATACGCGTTAACATTTAATCTTTCTGGAAATGTTTTCTCATTAAGTCGCTTCAGAGCACTCGCCTGAAGATAAAGACACATAAACACCAACTAAGTATGTAAAAATAGAAATAACAACACCAGTTTCAATCGCACTGTACGTGGTATTTTGTGGAAGAGCCACACTCAAGGGGACAAAGAGCCACATGTGGCTCGCGAGACGCGGTTTGCCGACCACTGCCATATAGAATTATGTTACTTATACATTATAATTATATTTATTTGTATATATATGAAAACTTTGGCACTTTTCCTCTAACCATGCATACATTATACCTCCTATATCTAAGGATCCCATAGAGATCCCAAAATAAATTTTTGGGTGCTGTTAGATGATAATATAAACTTATTTTGAGAATTTTTTCAAAATTTTAAAATTCTCACTTTTTGAGAAATTCAAATTTTAAAAAGATTTAAAATTTTTTTTTTTTTTATAAACCATATTGCATATCATATGAAAGCCCTGGAAAAGAGCTTTAAAATGAACCTAAGTTCAGGTCTGCACTTCAACTGGTTACTGTTTTACAGCCATTGTAAGATTTGTATGATATCCAAATGTATTATTTACTTCATATAATACATTTTACATTGCAAAAATAAGGTTTAAAAATCCCAAACACGATTTTTTTCGAAAAATGAGAAAAAATTGTCGCTCTTTGAACTAGCATATCTCCCTAAAAACTTCACGCAATTTCAATATGTGGTGCTCATTCAACGCAGAATTTTGTGTACTTCAATTTATACATTTTAACATTTTCCTAGAAATGCATCGTTCAGGAGTTATTGGTGAAAAACTGAAAAAAGCCCGAAAATTTTGAGGTTTTTGGGACACCCCTCATACAGCACAAGCAGAAAATTGGTGCAAACTTCAATAAACTCTTTTTACATGCAAATGAAGAGATTAAAACCGTTTCCAGCTTTCCGAGAATTATTTTGTCTCCGAACCCTATGTTTCCTGGCCTAATCGGGAGTTATTACACGAATTGATTGATTGATACGCTTCTTCAACTCATCCACAGTTTCAATTTCTTGTTTATACACCACGGATTTAATGAATCCCCAAACAAAAAGTCTAATAACTCCTGATATGCTACAAAACACTTGGAGAGAACTGGATTACCCGTTAGACGTCTGTCGTGCTACAAAAGGTGTACACATCGTAATCTATGATTGATATTAAAACTTGGTGAGATGTTCTTTCTATTTAAATAAATATTTTAAAATTCTAATGGGTAGTTCCGCAAAAATATATCATAACTTTTGGATACCTTTAGCCCTGACACCCTGAATTTTTAACCAAACGATTTGCCATAGTAACGCTGGCGGATGTGAACAGGCCCTTAGAATCCCGGAATATACAGAGGCTGTTCGCACATTTTTTAGACGATTTTGGTAAGTGGTAATAAAAAATCGGTTGTTGCAAAACAAATAATTGTAATTGTACTATGTTTTTAAAAGTCAAAATTATCGACTGCGGCTTGAAAGTTTTGTTTTTATTCAAAATGGCGTTTTTAACAAAGCAGTGGTTCGAAGGTTACATTTATGCTCTTTCCGAAGAGAAATATGCATACTCCGTTATCCAAAAACGATGTGAGAGTCATGGTTTTGTGATATCTAAAGCGTCAATAGGTAATATCGTCAACAAGAAAGGAAAAAAAACATCAAATTGGAGCCTCAAGTGGGACGAAAATTCCAAACAAGTATCCAAGGAAAAAAAGGACATCTTCGACTATTGCAAAGGTACGTTGTTTAATGTTAAAAGAAAATCCCCCTAGTCAAAGGACAGTTGCAAAATCATTAAAATGTTCGGTGACCACTGTAAACAAAATGATAAACGTTGATTTAAATCCTAAGAAAGCGAAAAAACGCAATGTGCATCGTCTTCTTCCAAACCATATCGCTGAACGCAGGACACGCTGCAGAATTCTATATGAGAAAAAGTTATCCAATGAAAAATGGAAAACAATTGTCACAATAGATGAATCATGGGTGTATTTAAATGATTGCAACAAAAAAAGAGCCATTTATTATCATAAAAGGGGAGAAAAAAATTTAAGTACATGGTTCAAAGAATCGAAAGAAAGTTTTTCTAAGGGATTCATGATTGTTGCTGGTGTTTCTTATAATGACAAGTTAAAAATAAAGAGAGTGGAAAAAATGTCAAGATTAACTCCAAATACTATCAGGAACATATTGTATCGCCAATTTTTCTGAATGAAATACCATCGCTTTACCCACAGTGCCATCAATCTGTGAAACTCCATCAGGACAAAGCTAGCAGTCACACATCAAAATCCACTGTAAATTTCCTAAAAGAAATGGAACAAAAATCTGGTATCAAGGCCATACCCTTCACTGATATCCCTACTAAATCTCCCGATGTATCACCTATGGATTTTTGTGCTTTCGGACTTTTAAAATCTGCATTATCCAAACGTCGTCCCAAAACCCTTACAGGACTCTGGAAAGCTGTTCAGGAGGAATGGGATAGAATACCTCTTCTGACACTTCAAAAGGCATTATTATCCTGGAAATTGCAGTGTCGAAAGATAGTTCAAAATAAGGGATGTCAAATAGAACATTTAAAACACAAGAATTTTATGTAATTTAGTTTTGTGAATACAATATACATCGTCTAAAAAATGTGTGAAGAGCCTGTACTCATGAAAAATTTAGGGCCCGCGATAATAATATTTTTACAAATTTGTACCCGAGAGGAAAAAGATAGACGACACATTTGAAAGTTTTTTTTTTTTTATTATTCGTGAATTTTATTTTAATGCTTCCGCTCAAAACTTCGTGGAACAAAAACACCGAGCATCCGGATTTCAGATGTTTACTTGAAAGTATTAGCAAAACACATGTCAGAGAGCCAATGCGCGCGGATTTCCTGGTTGGCGTGGATCTGCTTGGCGAGCGCGAAACTTTTGTAATCAAAATTCTAAAAAGTTCCAGGTTAACAAAAATTTAAATTCAGTAGATATAATAAAAATATGGAACTTCTGGAAAATTATAATATATTTATAATTTTCCAGAAGATTAATAGATTATAATAGATTTATAATTATGAAGAATAGTTTTATTCATAACGAACACAAAGTTAAATTCAACTTACAAATCATCGTGAAGGACATTCAAGAAAAGGTACACACGCTCAGCCGTCTTAATACATATTTATACTGCACATAACGAACACAAAGTTAAATTCAACTTACAAATCATCGTGAAGGACATTCAAGAAAAGGTACACACGCTCAGCCGTCTTAATACATATTTATACTGCACATAACGAACACAAAGTTAAATTCAACTTACAAATCATCGTGAAAGACATTCAAGAAAAGGTACACACGCTCAGCCGTCTTAATACATATTTATACTGCACATAACGAACACAAAGTTAAATTCAACTTACAAATCATCGTGAAGGACATTCAAGAAAAGGTACACACGCTCAGCCGTCTTAATACATATTTATACTGCACATAACGAACACAAAGTTAAATTCAACTTACAAATCATCGTGAAGGACATTCAAGAAAAGGTACACACGCTCAGCCGTCTTAATACATATTTATACTGCCACATCTCTACATTCTGAGATTTAAAAAGGTTTTCTTACATTAAAATTACTTCATAGAAATCATTCAGGTAGTTATGACGTCATACAAACCAGTGATTTCCTGACGTCATACAATCACTGGTTTCAATGTAATCTGGATTAGAAATTGGGAGAAAAAGTTTAGTTTGTTTAAATGAGGACAACAATTTTTGTCTTACTTACAAATAATAGTCGGCAACTTTTTTTCTGTCGGGCTATTTAGTAATGTAAGTTTACAACTATTTTCAAACAGAAAGAAATCTACTTTAACGGGGTCTCGCAAAGCAAAACAAAAATATGTTCCACAAACTACATTTCTAAAAATCAAAGCACTAATTCTTTGTGCAACTATAGAGGGAGAGTATAACCACAATCTTGGAATGCGATTCGAGAGAAACCTTTTCCAAAACGAACTGTAATAATGAATAACGATCTGAGGAGTGGCAGGGATTAACTTGAATTCATGGGGCTAGATCGATTTTTGATCATTTTCCTTGTCATATTATTAAATATTGCTCTCAAACCAATCTACTTCAACACATGACTTTTCTCTCCTACCTACGAAACTATCGCGAGTTATTAACGTAGGATTACACATCGTTGCTTATTTCTTCTTTTTTTGTTTTGACGCATTTTGGTACTTTTCTATTTAACTGTTTACTGATACTGGGTTTGGCGCGCTACCAAAATTATAACTCGCTACGGAGTATGAATTTTTTCTTTCCGAAGGACTGTTATTGAGGAACGTAATCCTACGTTAAAAATCGGCAGAACAGGATTTCGAGTATAAATAATTTTAGATCGAATTGCGTGACAAAACAGAAATATACGAAAAGAATTCTAAATGAGTATGTTAACAGAAACTTAAATAATTAGAATCATAAGCCTAAATTTTTCTTAGCGGTTGCTATAGGTGCTCGTTAAGAAATCATTTTAATAAATTCGAATTTTCGGGGGTTATAAGGGGCCTCCCCCAAAACAACTACACACTGTATCTCTAGAACCATGAGACCTGGGAATCTAGGATTATAGAAACAGTTTGGAGAACAAATGAAAATTTGCCGAGAGAGAAATTGGTATACACATGATTTATAAAACAAAACGTTAGAAAACTTTCAGACACATGAATATTTCTCTAGTCCTCAACTGCAATTGGCAATTTTTGTATCATACAGGGCGGAATGACGCCGTCTTGTGCATTATCTTTAAAATGACCCTCCTATCTTGCAAGACCCAGTAAACAGTCCATTATTCAACAGACGAGACTTGGTGTAATTTATAAACTTTTTTTAGAGTTGAATTCCAAATTAAAATTAAATACGTTATAAATAAATATTTGAGACGATATCTATAAGAAAAGTATAAGTACATGCTCCATGCGTTAAATATTACTTTCGCTGCATATTACCCAAAAAAACTTTTACTAAAAACCCAAATACTTTAAGATAATTAAGAGAGAAAAGAGCGAAAATTAATTTAGTCTCGTGAAGAAGCCATAAACAATTTATTTATACATCATTATACATATTTATTTCGTATTTTCAGAACACAACAGATGTAGAAATAGGCAGTAAAATCTTAAAAATTACAATTTCATATTAGGCAAAAACAAAAACCAGAAGTATTTCAGAAGTTACATAATAGGTAAATACGGAGGTGTCATTTTAAATGTTTCTGTTCAAACACTTTGAACAACTTTGTTATGAAAAGACTTTGTTCACAAAATCTTTTCTAACATATAGTGCATGCAAAAGGTTTCTCTCCTGTGTGGGTGCGGAGATGTCGTTTATATCACTGTACAGGAAACATTGTTCCACATACAGCGCAGTCGAAAAAATTCTCTCCCGTGTAGATTCGGAGATGTGCTTTTATATCACCCAGTCCAGAAAACCTTTTTCTCACATACAGTGCATACGAAAGGTATCTGTCCTGTGTAGGCACGGAGATGTTTTATTAAAGGACCCTGTTGAAAAAGATTTTCTAACATACAGTGCATGCAACTGGTTATTGTCATGTGTGGGTGCGGAAATGTCTTTTTAAATCACCCTGACCAGTAAACCCTTTCCCACATACAAAGCACGCGAAAGGTTTCTCACCGGTGTGGGTGCGGAGATGACTTCTTAAATTACCCTGTCCAGTAAACCTTCTCTCACATACAGTGCACGCGAAAGGTTTCTCACCGGTGTGGGTGCGGAGATGATTTTTTAAATTACCCTGTCCAGCAAACCTTTTATCACATACAGTACATGCGAAAGGTTTCTCCCCTGTGTGGGTTCGGAGATGGGTTTTTAAATAATCCTGTAGCGGAAAAATTTTCCCACATACAGTGCAGTCGAAAGGCTTCTCTCCTGTGTGGATGCGGAGATGTTTTTTTAAAGAACTCTGTTGAGAAAACTTTTTCTCACAAATAGTGCAGTTGAAAGGCTTCTCTCCTGTGTGGGTACGGAGATGTGTTGTTAAATTACCCTGTTGAGAAAACGCTTTCCCACATACAGTGCAGTCGAAAGGTTTTTGTTCTGAGTGGGTTTGGAAATGTGTTACTAAATTACTCCGTTGAGAAAACTTCTTCTCACATACAGTGCATGCGAAAGGTTTCTCTCCTGTGTGGGTATAAAGATGGGATTTTAAACTGCCCTGTACAGAAAACATTTTCCCACATGCAGTGCAGTTGAAAGGCTTCCCCCCTGTGTGGGTGCAGAGTTGTCTTTTTAAATCACCCTGCAGAGAAAACATTTTCCCACAGTACAGTCGAAAGGTTTCTCTCCTATGTGGATGCGGAGATGTATTTTTAAATAACGTTGTCCAGAAAACTTTTTCTCACATACAGGGCAGGCGAAAGATTTCTCTCCTGTGAAGGTCCTTTTACATTGGAAATATACATTTCCTTTTCTGGTATGTCGACGTTTCTGTACACGATAATCCGAAATCTATCTGCCTGGAATACGTTGAACTTCTCAATATGTTCATCACAAACATTGTAGTATCGCCTCTTACAATCTGCACCGAGCACCTGTGAAGACAGGAGAAAGAAATTGAATAAGATACATTACCACTGTACTATTACGATCTTTTCGTACTTTTTACGTCAAATCAATAGCAATATATAAATGTTTGTGCTAAGAAATGATATATCTATAAACTGAGGTGTTATAAATTATGTTCTGGACTAATTAAACTAGTAAGCATTTTAAAATTATTGTAATTAGGGCACCAGGTGCCTTAAAGCTCGGCCACACATAAAACGGTCTGTCGTGGTGGTCTATAATAGGGGACGTCAGACAGGAAGTCATACCTTTGTGTGTGCAGTCCACTCTAGTCGTTATCTTGTGTTGAACACGTAGTGCGTTTACATAGTTTCATTTTCGTTACAGAGTATGAGCTCGGAAGAACAGCTTCTGAGATGAGTTGTGAAACACAAAGAAGAAAAAGAAAAGACGATGTTGGATGCATCAAATCAATAAAGAAAAATTAGGGAAATACCACGGCTTATGTATCGAACTGGAGTCACAAGGAGAGCTGTATTTCAAGTATTTTCGTATGTCGCGAGAATGTTTCGAGGAATTGCACGATTTGATAAAATGGAGGATTGAAAAGATCGCAACGAACTGTAGAAAACCAATTGAAACAAAGAAAACACTAGCCATTTGTTTGAGGGAAGTTATTATACATATTGATATACAAACAATGAACATTATGTTTATTATGAAAAAAACAATAGACAGAGGAAATTACAAACAATGAAGTTCGAACTCAAAATTCATTAGTATTAAAATTTTGAAATGCATCATGTGCAAAAAGGAATGTATTATCAATATTGTGAAAGATGGTCCCCTACTACTTTACATAGGTTGTCAAGCCCCGTGTATCAAATCAACTGAAACTTGAACTAGGAAGTCATGGTGAGGTTGTTAACGATACCTTCTGTTTTTGAAGCTCATACAGTTCAGTTTCTGAGAAGAATGTAGCAAGTTTTAATTTTAACATTGCTTGAATCGATGGCCGAAATATTTTAAAATTTGCAGGGTAACTCAGAAACAAGTCATCTACTCAATCAAGCTTTTGTTCCTGTGATTTCTTGCTTTGTAGAAAGTGAAGTCCTTTGTCAACCTCTGAGTGTGAAGAAATATTTTCCCTGGCTGCAGTTTGCCACTAACATTTCTTCTTCGATGACGATGTAGGGGGCATTTCAGATATTGAAGAGAGTTGGTTCGATTCATCTTTGTTTCTCGTCAGCGGCGACGTAGAATTGGATGAAAGGGCCATTCATCCGCATTAATAGTCACTTGTGTTATATTGCTACTCTGGGGATGAGATAGAAGAGTGGTATCGAAAAATGACATATGACTACTCTATGGCCAATTGCCATACTTTCTGGCCTGGCCTGTCAATGAAATATGCCGAATGAATGTGGGGTGTGAATTAAAATCTCAACCAGTCACATACTGATTTCACACAGCTGGGTATTATAGGAAAGACACAATTCCACAGCCGTAACACAAAAAATTATATATATATATATATATATATATATATATATATATATATATATATATATATATATATATATATATATATATATATATATATATATATACTCTCTTTAAACTTTTTAATAATAATAAAATAATTTTGCTATAAATCTAGAAAAGCTGAGAGTTAAAATTAAAAATTAAGAACACCACGAATTCCATTGATTATCTTGAATTACCTTCATACTGGATAATAAAATAAATAAAACGATTGTGTGACTCAGAGAATACTAGAAAACAATTTTGCTCTTACAGGATAAGGTAATCCCATAACAGTTTTCATTTTGTGTATTAAGTCAAATGATATCCTCATAGACTAGAAATATTTAGGTCAGAACTCTACAATATAGTTCAGTGCTAGAGGAAATCAGATGAAGATTAAACTATACCAATTATATCACTTTTTGGTCAGAGAAAATCGCACCATCCTCCTCATAAAAAATGAGATAAAAAACAGCAATTCTCAATTTAGGATACAGTATGAAATACTTTATTCTTCAGTCATAAATGTATGCACTGAGAAAAACTGCAAAAGTTTAATACCATATTTAACAAAAGAATTTTTAACGAAACATATATTCATAGTAAACAAAACAGTAATACTCACACATTTTTTAGGGATAAGTAAATTAAAAAAATACAGTCATATAAATTTCCCTATATCATGAAATTTAAACTGTATAGTTCATATACAAACGTGATTATGGTCTTTTTATAAATTACTTCCTATAAACTATATTTCCTTTCCTGGGATATGAAAAATAATTTTTCTCTATTTTGTACAGTTAAGTTGAGGTGAGGATACAGTGAAGTTCAGGTGAGGAAAAACATTTATTGTTTTTATTATGAACAAATGCGACAAAATGAAAACGATTATTGCCTAACAAACGAGTTTGTGTTACTTTCAAAATAAATTTTACAGAAAAATTCTTTGACAAATAATAGGCGGCAACTTTTTTTCTGTCTTACAACTATTTTCAAACAGAAAGAAATCTACTTTAACGGGAAAACTACTTTGTCTCGCAAAGCAAAACAAAAATATGTTCCACCGAATACATTTTTAAAAATCAAAGCACTAATTCTTTGCGGAACTATAGAGGGAGAGTATCACCACAATCTTTTAATGCCATTCGAGAGAAACCTTTTTCCAAACGAACTGTAATAATGAATAACGATCTGAGGAATGGCAGGGATTAACTTCAATTCATGGGGCTAGATCCATTTTTGATCATTTTCCTTGTCATATTATTAAATATTGCTCTCAAACCAATCTACTTCAACACGACTTTTCTCTCTTACCTACGAAACTACCGCGAGTTATTAACGTAGGATTACATATCGTTGCTTATTTCTTCTTTTTATGTTTTGACGCATTTTGGTACTTTTCTATTTAACTGTTTACTGATACTGGATTTCGCGCGCTACCAAAATTATAACTCGATACGGAGTATGAATTTTTTCTTTCCGAAGGACTGTTATTGAGGAACGTAATTCTACGTTAAAAATCGGCAGAACACGATTTCGAGTATAAATCATTTTAGATCGAATTGCGTGATAAAACAGAAATATACGAAAAGTATTGAAAATGAGTATATTAACAGAAACTCTAATCATTAGAATAAGCCTAAATTTTTCTTAGCGGTTGCTATAGGTGCTCGCTAAAAAATCATTTTAATATATTCGAAATTTAGGCGGTTATAAGGGGCCTCCCCTCAAAAACAACCTCACGCTGTATCTCTAGAACCATCAGACCTAGTAATCTAGGATTATACAAACAGTTTGGAGAACAAATAAAAATTCGCCGAGGGGGAAATTGGTATACACGATTTACAAAACAAAACGGTAGAAAACTTTCAGACACATAAATATTCCTCTATTCCTCAACTGCAAATGTCTAAATTCTTTGCTCCATGGATAAGGAGATTCGCTTTCGAATTCCTCTGATCAGAAAATATTTTCTCACTTGCATTGCATACGAAAGGTTTCTCTCCTGTGTGGATACGGAGGTGTGTTTTTAAATGACTGTTCACAAAATCTTTTCTTACGTACAGTGTATACAAAGGGTTTCCCTCCTGTTTGGGCAAGGAGGTGTGTTTTTAAATCACCCTGTCCAGAAAACTTTTCTCACAAACAATGCACGCGAAAGGTTTCTCACCTGTGTTGGTGCGGCGATGTCTTTTAAAGAACCCTGATGAGCAAATTTTTTTCTCACATAAACCACGTGCGAAAGGTTCCTCTCCTGTGTGGGTCTGCGGAGATGAGTTTTTAAATCCCCCTGTAGAAAAAACATTTTCCCACCTACAGAGCAGTCGAAAGGTTTCTCTCCTGTGTGGGTGCGGAGATGTGTTTTTAAAGAACTCTGTTGACAAAACCTTTTCTTACATACAGTGCAGTCGAAAGGTTTTTCACCTGTGTGGGTTTCCGGAGATGTGATTTTAAATGACCTTATAAATTTTTTTATCACATACAGTACATGCGAAAGGTTTCTGTCCTGTGTGGGTTCGGAGATGGGTTTTTAAATCACCCTGCACGGGAAACATTTTCCCGCATACAGTGCAGTCGAAAGGCTTCTCTTCCGTGTGGGTACGAAAGAGTTTTTTGACATGATTGAGTTCAGAGAAGCTTCTCACATTTAGTGCAGTCCAAAAGTCTTATTCCATGGATAAGGAGATGCGTTTTCAAATTCCACTGGAAAGAAAATCTTTTCTCACATACATTGCATGCGAAAGGTTTCTCTTCTTTGTGGATATGGAGGTGTGTTTTTAAATGACTTTGTTCACAAAATTTTTTCTAACATACAGTGCATGCAAAAGGTTTCTCTTCTGTGTGAGTGCGGAGATGTCCTTTAAATCACTGTACGGGAAACAACTTTTCACATACAGTGCAGTCGAAAAATTTCTCTCCCGTGTGGGTTCGGAAATTTTTTTTGAAATTAACCTGCCGAGAAAACATTTTACAACATACAGTGCAGTCGAAAGGTTCCCATCCAGTTTGGGTGTGGAGATGTGCTTTTAAATAACCCAGTCCAGAAAACCTTTTTCTCACAGTGCATGCAAAAGGCTTCTCTCCTAAGTAGGTACAGAGTTATTTTATTTATGGACCCTCTTGAAAAAGATTTTCTAACATACAGTACACGCAAATGTTTTCTGTCATGTGTGGGTGCGGAAATGTCTTTTTAAATTACCCTGTTCAAAAAACCTTTTCTCACATACAGTGCACGCGAAAGGTTTCTAATCTGTGTGGGTGCGCAGATGTCTTTTTAAATGACCCAGTCGAGAAAACTTTTTCTTGCATACAGTGCAGTCGTAAGGTTTCTCACCCGTGTGGGTTTGGAGATGGGTTTTAAAAGCACCCTGGTGAGAAAACATTTTCCCACATAAAGTGCAGTTGAATGGTTTCTCTCCTGTATGGGTGCGGAGATGTTGTTTTAAAGAACTCAGTAGAGAAAATTTTTTCTCACAGACAGTGCAGTCGAAAGGCTTCTCTCCTGTGTGCGTGCGGAGATGTCTTTTAAAATTACCCTGTACAGAAAACATTTTCCCACATACAGTGCAGTCGAAAGGTTTCTCTCCTGTGTGGGTTCGGAAATGTCTTTTAAAATTACCCTGTACAGAAAACATTTTCCCACATACAGTGCAGTCGAAAGGTTTCTCTCCTGTGTGGGTTCGGAAATGTCTGACTAAATGATTCTGCTTAGAAAACATCTTCTCACATACAGTGCATGCGAAAGGTTTCTCTCCTGTGTGGGTTCGGAGATGGGCTTTTAAATCGCCCTGTCGAGAAAACATTTTCCCACATACCGTGCAGTTGAAAGCTTTCTCTCCTGCGTGGGTTCGGAAATGTGTTTTTAAATTACTCTGTACAGAAAACATCTTCCCACATACAGTGCAGTCGAAAAGTTTCTCTCCCGTGTGGGTTCGAAGGTGTCTTTTTAAATGACTTCGTCGAGAAAATTTTTTCTCACATACAGTGCATGCGAAAGGTTTCTCTCCTGTGTGGGTACGGAGATGTATTTTGAAATCACCCAGGCGAGAAAACATTTTTGCACATACAGCGCAGTCGAAAGGTTTCTCTCCTGTGTGGGTTCGGAGATGTGTTTTTAAATCACCCTGTCTAGAAAACCTTTCCTCACATGTAGTACACGCGAAAGGTTTCTCTCCTGTATGGGTGCGGATATGTCTTTTTAAATCACCCTGCACAGAAGACATTTCCCCACAGATAGTGCAATCGAAAGGTTTCTCTCCTATGTGGATGCGGAGATATATTTTTAAATAACCTTGCCCAAAAAACTGTTTCTCACATACAGGGCAAGCGAAAGGTTTCTCTCCTGTGAAGGTCCTTTTACATTGGAAATACACGACATTCCTTTTTCTGGCATGTCGACGTTTCTGTACACTATGATCCGAAATCTATCTGCCTGGAATACGTTGAACTTCTCAATATGTTCATCACAAACATTGTAGTATCGCCTCTTACAATCTGCACCGAGCACCTGTGAAGACAGGAGAAAGAAATTGAATAAGATACATTACCACTGTACCATTACGATCTTTTCGTACTTTTTACGTCAAATCAATAGCAATATATAAATGTTTGTGCTAAGAAATGATATATCTATAAACTGGGGTGTTATGCATTATGTTCTGGACTAATTGAACTACTAAGCATTAAAAAATTATTGTAATTAGGGCACCAGGTGCCTTAAAGCTCGGCCACACATAAAGCGGTCTGTCGCGGCGGTCTGTAATATGGGGACGTCAGACAGGAAGTCATACCTTTGTGTGTGCAGTGCACTCTGGTCGTTATCTTCTCGAGAACACGTAATGCG
Organism: Dolomedes plantarius; assembly: GCA_907164885.2. Lineage (NCBI taxonomy): Eukaryota > Metazoa > Arthropoda > Arachnida > Araneae > Dolomedidae > Dolomedes > Dolomedes plantarius. The sequence continues at coordinate 125,288,508 of OU015499.1, read as the reverse complement.
TTTACATAGTTTCATTTTCGTTAGAGTATGAGCTCGGAAGAACAGCTTCTGCTATTAGTTGTGAAACACAAAGAAGAAAAAGAAAAGACGATGTTGGGTGCATCAAATCAATAGAGAGAAAAATTAGGGAAATACCACGGCTTATGTATCGAACTGGAGTCACATAGAGAGCGGTATTTCAAGTATTTTCGTATGTCGCGAGAATGTTTCGAGGAATTGTACGATTTGATAAAATGGAGGATTGAAAAGATCGCAACAAACTGTAGAAAACGAATTGAAACAAGGCAAACACTAGCCATTTGTTTGAGGGAAGTTATGATACATATTGATATACAAACAATGAACATTATGTTTATTATGAACAAAACAATAGACAGAGGAAATTACAAATAATAAAGTTCGAACTCAAAAATCATTAGTATTAAAATTTTGAAAGGCATCATATGCTGAAAAGAATGTATTATCAATGTTGTGAGGTATCAATGTATTATGAAGATGATCCCTTGCTACTTTTGCATAGGTTGTCAAGCCCCGTGTCTCAAATTTACTGAAACTTGAACTAGGAAGTAATGGTGAGGTTGTTAGCGATACCTCCTATTCTTGAAGCTCATGCAGTTTAGTTTCTGAGAAGAATGTAGCAAGTTTTAATTTTAACATTGCTTGAATCGTTGGTCGAAATGTTTTAAAATTTGCAGGGTAACTCAGAAACAAGTGATCTACTCAGTCAAGCTTTTGTTCCTATGATTTGTTGCTTTGTAGAAAGTGAATTACTTTGTCAACGTAAAATAATATAAACAAATCAACTAACAAAAAAATTAAAAAGCGAGTATTATTCTTCGGTGAAAATGGCGGGGGCATTTCAGGTGATGAAGGGTGTTGGTTCGATTCATCTATTTCTCGTCAGCGGCGACGTATAAATGGGTGATGAGGGCCATTTATCCGCATTAATAGTCGCTTGTGTTATACTGCTGGTCTGCGGATGATATAGAACAGTGGCATCCAAAAATTACATGACTACTCATTGGCCAATTGCCATATTTACTGGCCTGCCCTGTCAATAAAATATGCCGAATGAATTTGTGGTGTGACTTCAGATCTGAACCAGTCACATATTGATTTGACACAGCTCGGTATTATAGTAAAGAAACAATTACACAGCCGAAATAGAAAAAAATAACATATATACACTTTAGTGGAAAAATAATTACATTACATGTCAACAAATTCAAATTTTGGCTGAAGTATGATACTCGTACCGATGCGTGAAGTGTGGCAAAAAAAAATTTCATTGCGGAAACCTGAATTTAAGGTAAATGTACTCGCTCGTTTCATGACGTACGGGAGGATGTTTGCGCTTATGAACGTACTGAAATGTCGTCTTTACCGCTTTGTAATAAATGATTAATGAATTGACAAAAATATTTTACCGCTTTATTTGTACATTTCAAAGGTCTTTTACCATTGTTATTGTAATAAAAAAGTTTTCAAATAGCTGTGCTGGGTGATTCCAGCTAATTTAGAATAATAGAATCAAAGAAATTTTTGAAAATATTGATATTTTTTATATTTCTATATTTAATATCGGTATATTATAATTTGCTCATATTTTTCATACTACATTATCTTTATTTCTTTTTGGGGGTGAGGTGTTTAAATTTATGCAAAGATTTTAATCAAAGTTCAATTTTTCTTAAATAGAGTTTTTGGATATTTGTATTGCTATAAAATTTTGCAAATAATTTTATTATCCTGATTTCGGCACGTCTTTCACATTTGTTATTAATTCTTAAAGCTTTCTCTACTTTACGGGATGGATATTCAATGGTTAGATAAGATTTAAAATTAAAGTTTTTTCTTATAAATGCTCCTTTATGCATTTCCATGGGCAAAATGTCTTTTATTTTCTATTGTATTCACAGTGGATGTTGGATAAAAGAGCCCTTCACAAAGTCTATGACTGAAAAGTAATACTGGGTCATTCCATGTCAAATCAACACAATTTTTAGTAAAAATCGGAAGGGTGGTCATGTTTTGGCTCTTGAGTGTATATATAACTATAAGTATGCACTTTTCTAGAAAATCCCACCTATCTCAAAAATCATAGATTCTTTTTATGGAATCATACATAGAGTTTACCAGTTTAGAAACATGGATGAAGGACATGTCCAGCTATCACATTTTCATTTCTGGGAGGCCATGAACCTTGTTGTCTTGTAAACTGTATGTTCGACCAGTTGGTGTGATGGGGTTCACCTTGTAAATCACATTTGAAGAGGGAATCCATATTATCTATGTTGAAAATGTTCAGATTTTCCCATTCAAAGAGTTGTCCTGGAGTCTGTATTTGGTCTTCATAAGGCTGCTGCAGGCTACCTCTGGCTGCCAATCTTTTTACTGTACCCCCTATCCCATCACATGGGCCTTTTACATGTGCAATGGCTGAAAAATGCCATTCGGCTTCAACCCCAAAATCATCTTGTTTTGTTGAAAGTTTGAGAGAGGATTTATCAGGGACCAGCCGCAGAGACCATGTATGGTGTTTAAACCTGTGCCTTCACTTAGATTTTGGGGTTGAAGCCAAATGGCATTTTTTAGCCACTGCATTTCCAACATAGATTTCACATAAATAAACAGTTTACAAGGCAACAAGGTTCATGACCTCCCAGAAATGAAGGTGATAGCTGTACATGTGCTACTTTCATGTTTCTAAACTGATAAACTCTATGTATGATTCCGTAAAAAAATTATGATTTTGAGATAGGCTGGATTTTCTAGAAAAGTGCATACTTATAGTCTATATATATATATATATAACAGTTCCGTGACTGACAGATAACACACAGACCAAACTGCTGGACCTAAAGGGCTGAAATTTTGCATGGAGATTCTTCTTATAGTATAGTGGTGCATTAAGAAAGATTTTTGAAAAATTCTTCTTAGATTATCTAAAATTAAGTTTTAATCTGTTTTTGTAACATCTTTTAAGTTTGCATTTAAGATAATAATCTGAGGGTTATAAAATTTATATCACGAGAAAGATCATAAAAATTCCTTTAAAATGAAATCTTTTTCAAATCTTTACCTGCATTTTCTGATTTTTGATGAATTTTTCAAGATTTATTTTTTTAATTTAATTTATTAAATGCTAATCATATGGGTTTTTTTCTTTTTGTGATACTTTAAATTAATTTTGCGTCACCTGCATAACAACGAAATAAACTGACAAAAAAAATATTAAAATACGGTAAAAGGTAAAATTTAACCAGTAGACTAATTGAGATGGAAGTTTTTTAGGAATTTAATTCAAATTTATATGTTGTATGGATATTAAACATACAAATTAATTGCATGCATTGACCATTGTATTTAATTTGAATATTTCCTTCTACATTATTTTGTCTATAAAAATATCCATTACGATTTTTTTATAAATATATATATATATATATATATATATATATATATATATATATATATATATATATATATACATACATATTTTTTGCATTAATTGGATACATTGACCGTTGAATTTATTTTATATATATATAGGTATTAATTACATACATTGACCGTTGTATTTAACTTGAATGTACTCCGTAGCAAACCAAGCAGGGGTATTCAGCTAATATATATATATATATATATATATATATATATATATATATATATATATATATACAGTGGAACCTCGCGTAACGAGCACCTCGCATAACGAGTATTTCGCATAACGAGCAAAATAAATCGTAAAAAAATGGCTCGCTTAACGAGCAACATTTCGCATAACGAGTGACGTGGAAGGAAGTACCCTCTTCACGTCACCAGGATCCTCAACGGCCGTAAAATAAGTATTTGAGGGTAGTCATGGATGGTTCGATATATATATATATATATATATATATAATTGACGCGCTTGTTACTCACCCATTCCCAGTATGTCGTCTTACGTCCAAACTTAATCGTCCTTAAATCTATCTCTACATAATTATTAAAGTTATAGCAGTCAATGAGTTAAAGGCCGGTGGCAAAGAACTACAATTAATACGTCTAACATAGTTTATTTTCCCAATAATTTCCAACCTGATTCAATCTGTTAATTTAATCCAGAATTCATCACGTTCCCTCGCGACCGCATTGATCAAGAATCTCTCGCCGTCTGACGAAAATGCTATTGTCTTTGACCAGAGGTGGGGAACCTTTTTACTATTAGAGGCCACATGTAAAATTAGGTAGTAATAAAGGAGGCCGCATAAGTTGATGAACCTATAAATGCGACTTTTATTAAATTATTATAGTTAGATATAGTTTTAACAATTTGGTGCATTTTATAGAAAAATAAGAAAAAAAATTAAGTCCTTATTTATTTATTATTTGACATAAAAAGTTGCAATATAAAATATTTTTGTATTCACATAAGGATAAAAACTTGTCATAACATTAATCATTAATTTTTTATTTGCAGAAAAAATAATACGTTTTAACGTACATGGAGTCAGTCACAACAATAATAGTAAGAAAATAGTTTTTGTGTAGAGATCATATAACATATTTGGTAGTACTGCTAAGAAACTCTGAGCATTAAATTAGATATAAAGTGTAGTTAAAGTATCATACAATCAAGGTAAACGAAGCTCATTTGGATAAATGTACAATTGTAGCGACTTTAGACAACAATTTCAAAATGTCAACTTTATTTTGGCCGACACTGTACATACATTCATGCCGTTCTTTATTAAATTCTATTGATTTGGAAATGGTTGTAATCTATATAATTAAATATTAATTAATACAAGTACTAGCTTTTATGAAGGCCGCACGTTCCCCACCTCTGTCTTTGACCATCTAAAGCCATCGCGCATGCCCACAAGAGCTTCGTTACGTAGCCACCGAAAATGAGGCATGGGCGGTCCTAATTTTGTTACTATCTATAGATTCCCTTCCTGGTTCTTCAGTTTACAAGAATCAAGTTCACGCCGTAAATTTTAGCCTTAGATATATATATAACTATATTATATATGTATATAATTATACATATACTTATATAATTATAAATGTAATTATAATTACATATGATTGTATAATTATACATTATAATTATATTTATTTGTATATATATGAAAACTTTGGCACTTTTCCTCTAACCATGCATACATTATACCTCCTATATCTAGAGATCCCAAAATAAGTTTTTGGGTGCTGTTAGATGATGATATAAACTTATTTTGAGAATTTTTTCAAAATTTTAAAATTCTCACTTTTGAGAAATTCAAATTTTAAAATTTTAAATAGATTTTTTAAAATTTATTTTTTTATATAAACCATATTGCATATCATATGAAAGCCCTGGAAAAGAGCTTTAAAATGAACCTAAGTTCAGGTCTGCACTTCAACTGGTTACTGTTTTACAGCCATTTTAAAACTGACATATGTGGTGTTTTTTGTAAAAAATTTAAATTTTAATATTTAATAACTTTTGAACCTGTTACGTAATAATGTATGACGTAACGCCTCCACCCACTTCGCCCTCTAGCGGCATGTAAGAAGCAGAACGAACTCTGTATCCGTCCAAGACGGAGCTCCTGCAACAAGCGGAGTTTCCTTTGGCAAACAATGCCACACTATTAAAACTTTTATTGCTATTTACAGTCCATTTTGCTTATTTGTTAAAAATCGTACACCTCCGTACATTTTGGTCCTAGCGACCCGGAGGGTTTACCAGTGCATTAAATTTTACCTAGTTTTAAAACTTAAGAACAATGACTACAGAATCAGTCATTACAACGCTTAATCGCATACGCGGTAATATAAAGGGACAATTGAAGATTACTATATGTGAAGATAGCGATGATGTCGCCGAACTGCAGGCTCAGTTGGATGTAATTTCGAAGCTTCAAGAAAAATTCGAAGTTCTAAAAGAATATTATAAAGTAGTCAGCGAAAAGAATTTTGAAGAAACTGAGGAAATGTTGTCACAGTTAGATGAGGAGTTTCAAAATTCAGATGTGAGTCTGAAAACCTTGATTAATAAACTTAAAATCATTAAGAACAATTCTGCTTATCTAAATCAAAATTCTGACAATTCTACTCATGATTGGAATTCGATTAACGATGATCAGCTGAAAAGAATGTCAATAAAACTTCCAAAAATCCCTCTTCCTATTTTAAACGGAAAATTCGAGGAATGGAACTTGTTTAAAAGCCAGTTTATTAGTCTAATTGACGAAAGTTCAGAGCTTTCTGAAAACGAAAAGCTTCACTATCTACGTGGGTCACTAAAGGGAGAAGCAAAAATTATAGAAACCTCAGATGACAGTTACGTTTCCCTATTCAAAGCACTAAAGCTTAGGTACGAAAACCAAAGGATCATCGTCGACTGTCACATGAGAAACATTCTAAATCTTCAATCTATCAAACATGAGTCAGCCAAAGAGCTTCGAAACTTGTTGGATAATATAAACAAAAATCTTAGATCACTGAAAATTTTGATTTTCGAAAGAGACAAATTTTCTAACGCTTTACTATTGAATATTGTTCTTGAAAAATTAGACCGCGAAACGCGAAAAAATTATGAATTAACTCTGAAGGATAATGATGTACCAGATTTCGATGCATTTTTGGAATTTTTAGAAAGACGGTGTCAAATTCTAAACAGCATTCATATTAACATCTCAACCAAGCCATATTCCGAACGATTCAAATCCCTTTTCGTTAAATCTAATAAATCACATCAGATGTGTATAGTTTGTAAAACCAAAGCCCATGCATTATATCACTGTGAGAAATTTAAAGAAATGAAACTGGAAGATAGTCAATCGGGTTGAAAAACATGGACTTTGTTATAACTGTTTAAGCGCCTTTCACGTGTTATCGAATTGCAATTCGAAAAGTTCTTGTTTCGTTTGTAAACAGGCAAACCATCATACGCTCCTTCATAAGTATCCCGCCCCGTCAAATACCGCAATACATTCAAATCAAAACTGTGAAAACATTCCATATTCTGACACGATAAATATCTCTAAGTCAGTTCCCGCTCAAAATGAGTCATCATTTCATTTGCTCGCACCAGACAAGACCATAGGCGCCACATTATCGGCAGATGTCAGAGTGTTTAGCTTCGAGCAGCCTTTTATGCACTACAATGTTATTTATTGAGAACTCATTTGGCGAAAAAATAAAAGTAAAGGCAATTCTTGATAGTGGAAGTTCAGTATCAATTTGTACACAGGAAATAGCAGATGTTTTGGGATTAAAGAAAGAAAAATGCAATTCATCCATTTCAGGCATAAAGGGAGGAGAATATTTTGTTAAAAATAAAGTAACAGCAAAAATTTCAAACGATGAGGGAAGCTTTTCAAAAGCATTATCATTTCTTGTGCTACCTAAGGGCCTTATTATACAGAGCCATACCTGTGGCGCGCGTTCGCCACAGCTTCCCACGCCCAGACAAGCCACTCGAAGGGATACACGCAATCGTACGGAGCTTATTATACTGAGCCACAGCTGTGGCTACAGGTCGCGACTGTTGCCTGGGCAAGCCACTCCAGTCGCCTACCCTCGCTTCTTGTGGCTCGCCTGCGCGACTGTAGCTGCGGTAGCGGACCATTGTTTCCTATGGAGCTTATTATACAGAGCCACTGCACAGCGTCACAGTTCTGTGGCGAACGCGCGCCACAGCTGTGGCTCTGTATAATAAGGCTCTAAAATCACAGAATTAACGCCTGTAAAGAAAATTGATATATCACGCGTATATTTCCCTCGCAAAATAAAACTTGCTGACAATACATTCAATGTCCCAAGTAGAATTAATCTACTCATAGGTTGTGAGATATTTTTTGAATTGCTTAAGGCTGAAAAATTAAAATCATATGATAATAATTTGATGCTTCAGAACAGTATTTTCGGCTATTTGGATACCGGGACTGTGGAAAATGCAGCTTCACACCATTTTACTGGTCTTACTCAAATTTCAGAAAGATATTCTTTAGAACTTTCTGTCAAAAAATTCTTTGAGATGGAATCCTTTCCCGGGGATGATACAAATAATGAGTCTCAAACATTTGAAAAGGAGTATTGTGAGCAACATTTTGTTACCACTCACAAAAGAGATGATAGCGGCAGATTTATCGTACAATTGTCCATCAAGGAAGGTAAACGTTCTAGTTTAGGAGAGTCTAAAACAATAGCGGAAAGAGGTCTAAATTCACTGTGGAAGAAATTGGACAAAGATCCAACTATGTCCACTTTATATAAAACATTTATGGATGAATATCTTGCGTTAAATCATATGGAAAAGGTTTCGGACTGCGAGAACTGTAGTGAAATTTATTACATCCCACATCACGCAGTTTTCCGCCCAGAGAGCATTTCAACCCCTCTTCGCGTCGTGTTTGATGCATCAGCCAAATGCGAGAATGGAATAAGTCTCACCGCCATATTACTGAATAGTGGACTTGTTCAGCAGGATCTATTTTCAATAGTAGCTCGTTTCCGAACACATAAATATGTATTTAGTACAGACATTACTAAAATGTATAGGCAAATTCTTGTCGAAGAATCGGATAGAGATTTTTAAAGAATTTTGTGGAAATCAAGTCAGTGCTCCCCTGTTGAAGCTTACAAATTGCGTACAATTACGTACGGGACAGCATGCGCCCCGTATTTGGCGACTAGAACTATAAAGGCTTTACCTGAGGATGAGCAGAAGTATTTTCCTCGTGCGTCCGCAGTTTTACTTACCGACGTCTACGTGGATGACATTTTGTCAGGTTCAGACAATTTAGAAGACACAATTTCCTTACAATTTAAGTTAATAAATGTATTGAACAAAGGTGGCATGCAGTTACATAAATGGGTATCCAACCACCCAAACTTGTTAAATGACAGTAAAGGTGCTGAATATACCTTTTCTTCAGATTCTGATCCTGTGAAAACTCTCGGTATGCTTTGGGCATGTAATTCAGATAATTTAACCTTTAAGGTTAATGTAGACTCTAAAGCAAGCTTCACAAAACGGGATGTTCTATCTATAGCACGCTTGTTTGATCCGCTTGGTCTTATTGGACCAGTAATTACAAAGGCCAAGATATTTCTACAAAATCTGTGGCGGCAAAAGTTAAATTGGTCTGATCAAATTCCTGATGATATGAAAGAATGGTTTAAATTTTAAAACGAACTTCCCGCTTTAAATCAAGTAAAAATTCCTAGGCATGTGATCATTACAGATCCCATCATAATTGAATTGCATGGATTCAGCGATGCGTCTGAACGGGCATATGGAGCAGCAATCTATGTAAGCTCAAAAAACAGCCAAGGACAGCAGCAAACAACACTGTTGTGTTCTAAACCTAGAGTTTCTCCGATAAAAACTTTAACAATACACAGGCTGGAACTATGTGCGGCGTTGCTACTAGTTCGTCTAGTCGCAAAGATCACCTCTATCATTCAAGTTGAATTCAATCATGTGTACCTGTGGTCGGACTCTATGATAACTTTAGCTTGGATAAAAACTCCTTATGAAAGACTTAAACCCTTTGTGTCCAACAGAGTTAAACAAATTAACGAACTGTGTCTTGACTACGATTGGAGACACGTTTCTTCTGAAACCAATCCTGCTGATGTCCTATCCAGAGGAACTGGTGCAACTAAGCTTCTACAAAACTCTATGTGGTGGACTGGCCCTTCATTTTTAAATTCGGACATTCCATCTTCTAAGGAACCTACTAACATGACTGATAATGATTATTCTAAAGAACTAAAGACTGCATATAATCCTGTCTTAGTTGCTAACACTACTAACAGCTTCATTGATGACTTTTTAAAAATTAGTAACAGTTTTACTAAAATTGTACATACCTTTAGTTATACTTGCAGATTTATACATAATGTGAAATTTCCTAAGAACCGAAAGGTAGGTGAGTGAACAACTGAAGAAGTCATGAGTGTTGCTAATCATTTAGTTAAATTAGTTCAACACGCAACTTTTACCTACGAAATTAATTGTTTAAAACATAACAAGGACTTGAAGCGGAGTCAGGTAAGGAATTTATATCCTTTTTTAGATCAAGATGAGCTTCTTCGAGTTGGGCGTCGATTACAAAATTCTCAACTGAACGACGATTCAAAACACCCAAAGCTCTTACCCGCTAGGCATAGATTCACTAAAATCATTATGGAATATTTCCACAAAAAAAAACTTGCACGTAGGTCCGCAATGACTCTTGCATTGCGTCAGACAAGAATTTTAGCCCATAGGAGGCAAAAATCTGGCTAGAAAAATTGTTAATGATTGTGAAATTTGTTTCAGAAATAAACCAATTAATTCAAATCAGTTGTTAGGAAATCTACCAGCCGAGCGAGTCATTCCAAGCCCAACCTTTTCCAACTGCGGAATTGACTTCTGTGGTCCTTTCCTTATAAATTATAAAGGTGCGGACAACACTGTTAGGGCCTGTTCACATAGGAGTCCGTTGCGTTGCGTTGCGTTAAGGAAAAGATGACGTTGAGACGAAAATAAACCAATCATATACCTCCAAACGATTAGCAATGAAATTTTTAACGCCTACGATTGGTTTATTTTCGTCTCAACGTCATCTTTTCCTTAAAACAACGCAACGGACTCCTATGTGAACAGGCCCTTAGAGTTGTGTACATCAAAGCAGCTATTGGAGTGGTAAAACGAGGAATCACTCAAATTTGTTTATTACCTGTAAATGATCAGACTCTTTATGATTATTGTAAATAAGTATATGTTTAATGTATTTTTCAATACTGCATAATATTTCTTAATTTTTTTTTTATTATTGTAATGTGCTTTGTGCTAACTTGTTATTCGCATACTTTTTCTAAAATTTTTATGTATCACTGTGTGTATTTTGAAATTTTCAAAATTTTAACGCGGGAGTATGTTACGTAATAATGTATGACGTAACGCCTCCACCCACTTCGCCCTCTAGCGGCATGTAAGAAGCAGAACAAACTCTGTATCCGTCCAAGAAGCTCCTGCAAAAAGCGGAACTTCCTTTGGCAAACAATGCCACGCTATTAAATTTATATTCTATTTACAGTCCATTTTGCTTTTTTGTTAAACATCGTACACCTCCGTACAGAACCGATGAAGTAAGACCACTAAGAATTGACATTTTTTCATATGTCCATGAAACCTACAAGTGTGCCAAAAATCATCAAAATCTGGGATGTCATTCCGGATCACTATGTTGATTTGACATGGAATGACTCTGCTAGCAATTTATGACAATCTTTAAGATTGGGTGATTAGAACCGTAAACATTTTTTCCAATTCTGATTTGCATACGTCCACTAGGCGAGCTATGTAAGCACAAAGAGGGAGGGGGAAATAATACATAATAAATGAAGTAGAAATAAATGATCTATTTCTATAAACATGTGCTGTAAAAATGATCTTTTCTTATAAAAATATAGACTGGGACCAAAAATATGAATTATATTATCTTTTAAATACTCTTCAAACTTGTTGATAATAATAAAATAGTTTTGCTATAAATCTAGAAAAGCTAAGAGTTAAAATTAAAAATTAAGAATAATTCGAATTCCATGGATTAACTTCAATTAATTTATACTGAATAATAAAATAAATAAAACTATTGTGTGATTGAGAGAATACTGGAAAACTAACTTTGTTCTTACAGGATACGGTAATCTCATAACATTTTTCATTTTGTGTATCAAGTCAAATGATATACTCATAGACTAGAAATATTTAGGTCAGACCTCTACAATATAGTTCAGTGCTAGAGGAAATCAGATGAAGATTAAGCTATACCAATTACATCACTTTTTTGTCAAGAGAAAATCACACCATCCTCCTCATAAACAATCTCTCTATTCTAAAAAAAAGTAACTGGTGCTGCCGCTGCCGGCAACGCCGCTGTCAAAAGCTTGTCACGCTATCTCCTCCGAAACCGCTGGGGGTATGGGGTCCAGACCGATGCCAATCGATGCAGAACAATGTGGGGAAGAAAGTAAGACATGTCTCATATTCGTCGGACTTTAAGTTTTTTTTTATTTTATGTTTTGTGGGAAAATATTGACTTTTTCATGTTCAGATTACGATAACTCGCCAAAAAAGGATCGTAGAATTTTTTTTTTTTTTTTTTTACAATCTAAGACATTTCTCCTTCAAACAAGACCTCATTTGTTTAAAAATAATTTAAAACAGACTGATATTTTTATTAAAATTGAAAACCCACTTTCTGGAAAAATTTATGCGTTTCGAGATATATAAATTCGATGCTCTCAGACTTATTATGTTACAAAGAAAATATTTATATCAACTGGAAGATGAAAGCTTTCTCATTCATATAAACTTCATTTCAAGTCTCTATCTTAAAATTTCGATCTTTAATTGAATTTTAAAGAACAATACTTCAACAGAAATCGGAATGAAGAATCGCAAAAATATTCTTATTCGCTTCCTTCACAGAAGGACATGAAAGAAGATCCAATTTTTCACCCATAGGCGGGCTTCATCCACTTCGCATAAGGGCGACTGACAACAGTAAATGGCTGTTACATTGCCCGAGAATCACCCCTATGTATCTCGCTATTAGCCATAACAGAGGAGCGAGCGTAGCGAGCCTAGGGGCAAAGCCCCTAGTGAGATAAAAAAAAAAGCAATTGTCAATTCAGAATACAGTATGAAATACTTTATTCTTCAGTCATAAATGTATGCACTGAGAGAAACTTCATAAGTTTAATACCATATTTAACAAAAGAATTATTAAAGAAACATATATACATGGTGTACAAAACAGTAATACACACACATATTTTTTTAGGGATAAGTAAATTAAAAACATACAGTTATATAAAATTCCCTATATCATTAAATTTAAACTGTATTGTTCATATACAAACATGGTTCTGGTCTTTTTATAAATTACTTCCCATAAACTATTTTTCCTTTCCTAGGATGTGAAAAATATTTTTTCTCTTTTTTGTACACTTAAGTTCAGGTGAGGATACTGGCAAAACATTTATTGTCTTTATTAGGAACAAATGCGGCAAAATGAAAATGATATTGCCTAACAAATGAGTTAGAGTTACTTTCAAAATAAATTTTACAGAAAAATTCTTTGACATAAATCTCACTGGAGTATAAAATATTTATAGACTGATACAGGGCAGTTAACAATAACAGATTGTTGAGGTTATACCAGAATGCAAAAAAATCCACATCACACCATGAATATGCTAACATAAATTTGCATTAATTTGGGAATACAATTGTATGTATACCTATGAATACAAATAACAAATTCTGACCCATTTTAATTACATTACTAAGGACATGTTAGATTTTCAAGGAGGAACTAGACATAATTCAGAATTATCAGATATTCTAAGAAATTATTTTTTGTTAGGAGGGGGCCTTGGTTTTTAACATATTGGAAGCCTTCTGTCTGTGGTGATTCTACAGAGAGGCAAAATAGGCAGCATCTAGAGTGTTACGTTGCTTAAACTAACGAAAGTACATATTTACTTGCATATTTTTGTAATGAGTTTAAATGACACCTGAGAGTCAGAGAAAAAGCTTTTAAACACTAATGAATTAAATTTTATAATATGAATTTATATATGAATATAGTAGTTCCATGGTATCATATGTAGGTAATAATTAACACTATAAGAAAGCTATAGCAAAGAGAAGACACAGAGAAGCTTTCAGCTATAAAACACTTTGAACAGTTTATTACTTGATTAGCAGAGTACAGAAACAACGCGATGGTGTCAGCAATGATCACAGCAAATGAAATTGCTGAAGGACTTAATGTTTTAAAAGAATTTAAGGAAATTCCCAGATTGGAAGGAGGAAGAAATAGAATATTTTACAGTAAGAAATACCAGATGACAGGGGTGAAAATCCAGAAGACATGTTCAAAAGAAAGTAGTTTTACATGATTATTGACATAAATTCACAGAGCTGAACTTCAAGATTTGAAAGATATTTTTCTCATAGAGATGAGAAAAATGAACAAAATTTTGGGTTTATTCGTGACATAAATTGGATAAAGGAAAAACCTGATGAAGAAATTCTCCATAGTTGCCAGCAACTTCAGGAAGATTTCGCTGTGGGAAATGAGGGGAAACTGTATTCTTATATACTAGCAGAACTTTACCTGGAATTGAAGATATTTAGAAGAACTATACCTGAAGACTTAAAAGTTATTGACATTCTAAAATACATGATTGAGAACAGTGTTGACCATGTTAATCCAAACATCTATGTGGTTATGATTTGGTGAATACAAAACCATTGTATTTAGAGTACAAAGAAATGTGATGGCTAGGTCATAAAGTTTTTTTCAGGCTAAAAAGTTATTGCTTATTCTTGTAGCAAGTAAAGAACCATTAAAACTAGAAACTGAAATAGAAGATCTAGTAGAGAGATTCACTTGTGAAAAGAGGCCTACAAAATTTTGAAAGTTTCTGAAAAACTCCTTTAAATATTTCAATGGTTTAACAGAACTAAATAATTACTGAAACTTCACTTACCAAAAGATGATTCTATGAGATGACATGTACTGTGAAAGATACAAAATACCCACAATTTTCTGCTGAGAAGATTTACATGTCTAAATCAATACAACAGATTTGGTCTACTAGTCATTTTTCTTTTTATAAAATATTAAGAAGTGTGTGAAACCAAACTCACAACAGTCCACCACAGAATTAAAATGATATGAAAAATCATAAGATAACCTTAGGAATACTATGCATAAAAAGATCGAAAATAAGTAAAGAATTAACTATCAAATGTAGGGCTGCTTTAATCCGACTGGAATCGGATTACATGCAATTGGTCCCCATGCTAATACAGAGCCTAACAGGAAGAAATATTTAAACTATGTTTGAAAGGAAGTACAGTGATCATTAAAAACCTTCTAGAATGCCTGATAAAAGATAGCCACTTAGCTTTTGAACAAGTTTTTGTTAGAGCTACAGATCTTGCGACTTATTTAGTAATCACTCTAGTATTTCGGGAACCACATTTACAAAAATGGAAAAGGACATTCAATTTCGAGTATGGTGATGAAACAATACGTAACTGGAAAGAAATGTTTCGGATGCATTATTTTTAACAAATACCTTACAAAGATAGACAGGCTAAAGAAGTTTATTCAAGATAATTCAACAGTACAAACACATAGAATATGCATTGATAACAGAAATTTACATAAAAATGATTCAAATAAATGACCAAATGATGTCTAAAAATGATGTAAACATAGAAAAGGAAATATATATATACAAGGATATTTTTACCCTTTCATATAAAACTATAGAATTGGGAAAACAAAGCTTTCCTAGAAAGAAATCTATAAAAACTTACTTGAGGTCCACAATATCACAGGAGAGACTCAACAGCCTTGCAGTACTGTCTATAGAACATGCAGAAACTAGAAAATTAAAATTACATCAATTTATACATGATATTGCTAATAAAAAATCTAGAAAAATTTGACTGTACATAATTTTGATTTGTGAATGAAATATATGTAGTCAAGCTACATCTTATTCTTCTTTTCTTATAAATGTACATAAAAAGGAAATATGACCACCTTCCTAATTTTTGTCTGTCATATTTCACCCAAAATGTTTATCATTTATAGTTTATTTAAAATTTGGAGGACACTGCAAAAATTTCTGCAACTAGGCCACGTAATGACTAAGGTTGCCCAGATCAAAAGCATGAATGATAAGATCTCGGAAGTCTAATTTTCAAGTGCAAAGTCATTTACAGTTATAGTCTGTTACCTCCATATATATATTAAGTAAATGTCAAAATTTCCAAATTTTTAAATATTAAAATGTAAAGTCACATAAAATCTTTATAAAAAAATTTTTTTTATAGAATTCTATACATTTCATGCATATTCCACTACAGCAGTTATACAACACATTTCTGGAGAAGAGAAAAAAAATAAAGAGCACCAGAATATTCAAAACTATATATTTACCACTTTTACTACATTTATTCTCTATTCATTAAATATTTTTTATCCCTAGGAGGGGATAGGATACATAAATCCTAATAGAACAAACATCAATTTAGCTAACAATGATCTTAAGGACAGAAACTAGACATATTAAAAAATTACCGTAGACGTGAATTAACAGAACACAGTTATAAATTTTGCCAGCAGAAGATAATCTATTGAGTGTAAAATATATGCAGGTAAGAGATCAGACAATTAAAATCTAGCTCTACACTGACCCAAGTAAAATTTTTACAATAAAAATTTTTGAAAAATCATATAAAAGATGTCATAAATATCAGTTAAAACAAATTTTGTGAATCTAGAAATGTTTCTTTGGAAGAAATCTTTATGCATGGTGCAGAGACAGTAAAACATTTTTATATAAAATATATCAATTGCACACAGTTTTAAAGTGTTTTAAGTGTTTCTGCTTTAATAAGAATTTCAATTTTAAATATCAAGCATTACCTTTAAATCCTCCTCTTTGAAATATATTGACTAAGAACTTTAAACAAGCTTACTATAATGAATGATGTACCTAAAATTATGAATATGTAGGAGTATTACATTTAATGCTGCTGCTATTATCTTTGTTGCAATGAAAGACGAACATGAATGTTATTTATTAAATCTTGTCATCAAAAATTTTAACACTGAATGAATATAGAAACAAATAACATAATATATAAATGGTTTCAAGTGCCATTATAAATAAAAAGTTCTGTGATCGAGGAATGATACAAGAAAGCAACGCTTAAACTCAAGATTACTGCACATGGTGCCATGCTATAAAAACTCACCAAATTTAGCAGCAATTCATAATTAATGTGCAAAATTTAATTATTTAAATAGTTCTATCGTTAAGTTTTGCATGAAATTAACGGTGCATATCAATTTCATTGTAATTTTTAAAAATTTAAAGCACATAGATGATGGTTTGTTATCTTTGACAATTTTAATATATTTTATACATGGAATGAAATTACAAAAACATCAAACACATGAATGTTGGGGAAAATGAATTTTTTTATAGCCTCGAATTTGGTGATTATATAAGTCATTCCTTTATCCATGGTCTGCTACAATTGGGTTGTAATCTATATAATAAATGTTTTTATTATTAAGATTAATGGCTTAATACTCTGTAATCCTGATGCAGCTAAGCTTCACGCTTACATCACCACAGGTCAATGACTATATCTCAGAAATGTCACTTGGTTTTTTTCAGTTTTAACAAATTGAATCTAAATGATGATCATTTACATGTTTTTCAACAATGACATTTGAAATTACTGTCAGGTTACAAATTATAAGTTCAGTGATGGAAAAATCTTTTGAATTCTTTTCATAACATTTTTATTTTCTTTCTTTTCAAGGAATACAATCAGGAAGATGAGATCTTACCCTTGGTTATTATGTTTATAAATTGATTTTAATACTTTGGAAATATTTTAAATTTTAATTTTTCTTTTAAAAATTCACCTGTAATACTATTGTCATAGTTATTTTTTCATTCTTCTATATACACTAAAATCATCTTGGTGAAAATTTTAAATTCTATGTACTTGATTTATTATTTTACAATGTTTGATATTTATGTGTATATCTTGAAGTATATACATGCGTATTTTATAGCTTTTAAAAGGTTTCATGAAAATAATATTTTTGTATTTTGAATTCATTGTTTCCACACTATCCTATGACATATTTTTTAAAAATTTACATTTTGACCTGTTCTTAGAAACCAACAGATACATTTTGGCAGTTTTAATTATTTACTCCAGATAAATGCTGTATTCAAAATTTTTTCCTTACAGTATTTTTCAGTTTTAACAAATCAAATCTGAATGATGAACATTTACATGTTTTTCGACAATGACATTTGAAATTACCTTCAGGTAACAAATTATAAGCTCAGTAAATGAAAAATCTTTTGAATTCTTTTCATAACATTTTTATTTTCTTTCTTTTCAAGGAATACAATCAGGAAAATGAGACCTAACCCTTGCTTATTCATATCTTGGCTATTATGTGTATAAATTGATTTTAATACTTTGAAAATATTTTAAATTTTAATTTTTGTTCTAAAAATTCACCAGTAATACTATTGTCATAATTATATTTTCATTCTTCTATATACACTAAAATCATCTTGCTACAAACTTTTAATTTCTATGTACTTGATTTATTTTTTTAGAATGTTTGTATTTATATATGTCTATCTTGAAGTATATACATGTTTATTTTATAGCTTTTAAGAGTTTTCATGAAAATAAAAATTTTTGTATTTTGAATTCATTGTTTCCACACTATCCTATGACATACTTTTTAAAAACTTAAATTTTGACCTGCTTTTAGAAAACAACTGATACATTTTGGAAACATTTTGGCAGTTTTCATTATTTACTCCAGATAAATGCTGTATTCAATATTATTTCCTTAAAGTATTCTATTGTATATTAGCTTCTTATTATTGAATTTTGATAAAAAGTGTCGATTGTCAGGCAAAAAGTCTTAAAACAGTAAGAAATAGTATTTCCATGAATGAGAACTCCACTTGGTGGAGTTTGACAACTTCGCGCCGAATGGCACAGGATATGGATCTGTTCCCCGTATATTTTAACTTTTACGGCAATTATTAACAGTTCAAAAACATTTGTATAACTCATAACCAAGAAAATTGATAAGCACGGTATGTCTGACTTATATGATGATGTATTTTTGGTATATATATATCGTCATACAAGTAATAAACACACCAGTTGGGTAAATAAAATTATCAGAGAAATGAGAACGGCGACTTTTAGCGATCTTTTGACATCGCTATATTTTAATAGCACGCCAACATAGATCAGAAAGTTATAATCTACTAAATTGGTGAAAATAACATATTATAGCTGAACATCCAATATTTAAAGATTGAATAGGCATACGTATTGTATTAACATTTAGCTTCACTAGCAAAAAAAAAATAGCGCAAAATGTAGAAATCATATATATCATTTTCAACTTCTTAACAAACACAGTTCTGTCATACAACGCAGAAAAATAACCTATGAATTAAACTTACTTGAATACAATTTAGTTTTCTAGCACCTAGATCAAAGTTTTTTCACTACATGTTTCATTCTAAAAGCAGCAAAATTTTGTCGCCAATGGTTTTTCTCTTTTAATTATTTAGATTACAGAGAGCTGAAATAAATAAATAACATAAACAATAAACAATGCGCGTAAGCGCTACCGTTGCCACTGGTGAGTATAAATCATGAAGCTACAGAAGGAGCGGAAGCTTCAATGGGGAATTTTTCGAAAAATGAACCGATTGTTGTCGCTC
The DNA here is from genome assembly GCA_907164885.2 of Dolomedes plantarius. NCBI lineage: Eukaryota > Metazoa > Arthropoda > Arachnida > Araneae > Dolomedidae > Dolomedes > Dolomedes plantarius. The sequence continues at coordinate 125,269,155 of OU015499.1, read as the reverse complement.
ACCGGTAGAGGGCGCGACATGCAATCGTAGTGACTATTTTACATTGAGTTATACGGCGTGGAGGTGAAAGTTGTTTTATAAATTTTTAAATTTATTATGCGTGGAGAAATATGCCACACACGTGTTTTGCTCCGGGTTGTTCTACTGGCTATAGATCAGTTTTAAAAAGAAATAAAGAAACTGGACAGAGAAATCCTAGTATATTTGCTGCTCCTAAGGTAAGAACATTATTATTGTTTTGTGTTAATATAAGATGTATAATAATGAGAGAAAAGTACAGCTGCTGTGTTTTAAGTGAACGCAAAGTTAAGACATCTTAAGTTCTGCTGGAAATAAGCGTGTTTTATTTTTCAATCATCCCTATATCCCATCAAAAATAATTCATGACGTGTTCACAAAGCTCTATTGTATGTAAAAAGATGTAAATAATTACTCATACTATTGCTCTAAAGGAAATAGCTCATCAATAAAAGATGTACGATACTTACGTATATAATGAAGCATTAGTTTTTGATGGTTTTCAAATTTTTAATTACAAATTTACCTTCATTAGCGATTGTAATTCATTTGATATGTTTGTGGTATGTAACAAGTTATCAGAGAGTGAATTTTATACCAAGCATACAATTTTCATTTTATAAATATATATTGATTTTGTTTGTTGTTCATTTCAATTCTACTCATTCCAGGATAGTGAACTTTTGGAGAAATGGCAAAAAGTCATCCCCAGAAAAGACAAAGTTTTCAGTAATCGTGACAGGCTCTGTGAGTTGCATTTTGAAAAAGAGTGTATAGAAAGGTCATATGTGACTAAACTCACTGATGGAACAATATTTACTCTTGAGAGAGGGTCACCTCTTTTAAAAGCAGGTTCTATACCAACATTATTCCCAAATTTACCAAAATATCTGTCTGTTAGAACACGCAAGAGAAAAGCTCCAGCTCCTCGTCATTCTTCATTTGAAAAAAACAAAAGGCCTAATATAAGTACAGATGTTGAATCTCATACAGAAGCTGAACAACAGCAAAATTATTATTCTACATTTTTGATTCATTTAGAAAATATACAAAAACCAGATTCATGGTGGACAGTAGCATCTACTCAAGAGTATCTGATATGTTCAAAATGGAATTCTAAATATTCTTGTGAGCGACGAGTCATTATTTGTCAGGATTCATCTGTAAAAGTATGTACAGAATATTATTGTTTAAAAAAGTTGAAATTGCAAAATGGTTAATGGTTAATTTTAAAATGTTAAATGGTGTAAAATAATGTTCTAAGTAAATAATGTTCTTCCACCTTAACTATTAGATATAAAAGTAATGAACAGTTGTTTCCAATTGTTGTGTTGATTAATGTAATCATAAGTACTTTTTAAACAGACTTCTTTACTTTAAGAATACATGACATAATGAATTAATGCATATTGATTTTAATCATTAAATATTGCTAATAATAGAAATTGAAGTACACTGCTTTTCGAATTTCAGATTTTTTTGGGAAATATAGAAATATCACTGGATGTTGATGTGCATGATATTGAAAGCCTGTCATTTTTACTACAGCGTGTTAATGATTTAGTAATTTGCAAAAATGCTGAATCAGTGTAAGTTTAATTTTAATCTGCTTCATTGGGTGGTAACATTTGTTCTTGAACTTTACTTATTGTTTCATTTTATTTTAGGATGTCTATTAGTTGTCTTGGGTATCTCTCTAAAAAAAATAAGCAAACACTGTGTAGTGTGTGCTGTCTATCTATGAAGAGAAAAAATGACTTGAAAAGAAAAAAAGAATTGCGGCTTGCAGCAAAGAAAAAATTTAAAATTGCGTTACGGATGAAATATATTACACAAATGAATTCTCGTTTGAAGAAGAAGGTTAACCTTAAAGGAAAAATTTTAAATATAACATTTGAAATTTATTTTTATAACAATAATCAAAACTCTAAATTTTAATAAATTAAATGATAAACTAATTTTTCTAGTGATAAAAGAGATTTATACTGGTCCTCCTATGCCAGTAATTGGTTGCACTGAGCAGCATAACTTTGATTTAGTTCAAAAGGTTATCAATTTTTTTCTCATTACGCGCATGCATTTTATATGCAAACAAGAGAATAAAAATGCTCAACTATGCGCTGATGTTAAAAGATTGAGAAAACAATCTAAATTATAATTCTGTATTATTAAATTTAAGCTTTCATTTATATTACTTTTGAATTGAATTATTCTCTTGTCTGAAGTTATTCCCTTGTCAATATCAATGAAGAATGTTATCAATATCTGCAAAACCTGTCATGTATAATTTTTTGATCAAATTTATCTATAGTAAATTGTATATCACACATTTAATTTTTATTTTATAATAATGTATTAATAGTGTATGTTGTTAATTTCAGTTCTTTATAATTATGAAATACTTTTCTTCTATTCAATATATTTTGTGGTTATGGCAAATTGAGCTACACGTCTGAACTAAAGCCATCATTTTTTTTAATTGTGCACAGAAATAAAATATTTCCAGTTAACTTTTCTTAATATTGAATTTTATCACTATTAAGTTAGTTGATAAGTAAATAAGTTTTCATTGTGTGATAAATAATGTTGTTACTATAAATGCTTATGCAAAATCTGTTGAGTATAATTTTTAAAAAAATTAATATTTTCCTATCTTTTTACTGTGACTACAATGAAACCCATACTTTGTGAAAATGCGAAAATATAGCTGATATGTACTTATGAATGTTATTTGGGGATTTTTTCTTTTTAATTTGCTGAAAATATTTGTAATCGATAATTTACCAACTTGAAGGTAATTCCTGACAATGCTGGAACCATAATATTGAATTTAATCACTATTTAAGTTAGTTGATAAGTAAATAATTTTTCATTGTATGATAAACAATGTTACTATAAATGCTTATGCAAAATCTGCGTACAAAATCTGCTTATGCAATTAAATGCGTACTTTGTGAAAATTCAAAAATATAGCTGATTTGTCCTAGTCAAAGTTATTTGTTTTTTTCTTTTTAATTTGCTGAAAAAATTTGTATTCTGTAATTTACCAACTTGACGATTATACCTCCAGTTTTTAAAAGTGTAATCTGAGATGCTTTGACTGATTTTTTTTTTCCCAAAGGAAGATATTTTAAAGTATTGTCTGATTAAATACTGAATTGACTTCCTATTTTATTAGTCCTGATAAGAATTTATTTGGGATTGATAGAAAATGTTGCTTTTTTTTTTTTAAAGGCCTGTTATATATGATGTATTATTCATACTTATCTGCAAATAAAAATATTCTTATATTACTATGTGTGTGTGTGTTTTGGTTAATCAGTATTATTTCTCACAATTTTTTTTCCATAAGAGATTATGAACAATGATAAAAAACTTTCTTCACAATTCTTTTCTGTAATTTCATTTCCTTAATTATTAAATTATTACAAAATTCTGAACTAATTTATTCTGAAACCAATACACAATTATTCTGAAAAAGTTTATTTACTCATTTCCTTTAAGAATTTTATTGAATTGTAGCAGAAAAAACACTTGAAATAAAGATTTTGAATGAAAATAAAAAATTGTTAAATTGAATAAATAAATTCATATTAAATACGCACTAAAATAAAACAACTTGTTTTCGCTAGGAAAAATACGAAAAATCCATATTAAAGCATATGGTTGTCCGTGTCTAAGCCGCCCTTCAGAGCACGCGAGCGCCCTCTAGTGGCGGCGACAAAAAGGGAGACACATTTTTAACACTGAGCTGCGCCTCCTTCTGTAGCTTCATGGTATAAATATACTCCTGCATGGGCGCGTATTTCCAAAAACGGTAACTTTTTGACAGTATCTGGCAACTTGGCGAAATTTCGATTCCGCCATGATTCTGGATCATGAAGCTACTAGATATATATGAAGCTATAGATTGTACAAAGCTCCACTCCTTCCAGAATAGCATGTACAAGCACCAATATTTGCATTAACAACATATGAAACATTATCTGTTGGGCTTTGAATTAAAAAAAATTATTTAACCCCATACCATAATGCTGAATTAAACCAATGCTACAACATTATATGCTCTTGTTTTACAGAGAACATCTTTTAAAATTCTTACAGATATTTCTGCATAGTTATTTGTATTGGGACCTCTTATAAGTAGATTTTGTCTGTAAAGTAATACGTAATCACACCTTCGTTCATAAAACATCATAATAATAGTTCTGATTCATATTTGTAGCTTTCTAAAATGATTTAAGTGTTTTTCTTGTAGTATTTAGTTAAAATGAATGTTTTCAATGTCAGAAGTGTTCTTTATTTATTTAATATATCCAAAATTATGATGCATTTCTATTTGAAAAATCGTTTTCCTTGGTTTATGCTTTATCCAGGAAATATTTCTAGCCATTAACTTACACTGAAAGTTAAATATTAATTCTAATTTTTATGCTTTCTCTTAGAAGAAAAGCTTTTCTTCTAACTTTTTACAAGCTGGCAGATTTCTTGTTTAGAAATTCCAATTGTTGATTTGTTTCAAGTGTTTGGGTCATCTTTTGCAACTTGAGTTGCCTAATTGACCAAAACCTACAGCTGAAAGGTTGAAGCCAATTTGTAATGTCTACAGCTTGATTCAGACCTGCATATTCGGGATGTGGAGATTATTGCCCTAGGCATTTGGCTCCTGGTAGGGGTGAGAATCAAATTTTTATTGTAATTTAAGAGTTAAATTTGATGTGTCATACATGATGAAATTCTGTTCTTTTTATTTCTGTTCGCAAACATCTTACTTAAATATTTTGTCACGTTTAAAGAGAAACATTTTCAATTTTAAGACTAAATGGTTTTTACTTTAGATTGACATGTGTATTAAACATGCTTTCTAGAGCTGAAACTTTTTGGTTTTCCCTGTAGATACTTATGATGCTCTTATCAGAATATTTAGTTGAAAGGATCAGAGTCATCATCTAGCTAGCTGATAAATTATTAAGGTCATTCACCAAGTATATTATTGAAATAAAATGCAATTTAAAGCTTATTGTGAACAAAATTTGAAACGGAAAATCATACGGGAAAATTTAAATGAAGTAGTAAAAAAATATTTAATTTTCACTTAATGGTAGCTAATTTGATACATTAGCTTCAATAAATTCATGAACAAGTATTTCAATTCATACAATTATAAATTAAGTACAGTGGTATCTCGACTGATCATTCATCAAATAATTTTTCCTCTATGTGTCATTTACTTCATTCAGTCACAATGATATTTCTTTAAGATTCTGCATTTAACATTTAGTTTTCACTATATATGCAGACTACTAAAAACTATAACTCTAGGATTCAGACATAATTAATAGACAAAATCATGAATTAAACATAATCTCTAAAGGAAAATTTGATTACAGTACGTTGAAGAACAGAGACCTTTAAAAGAATGACATCTTGTAACTAATTACTGTGGAATCTTGATCTAGCGTTTTTCAAAGGACCGACTGAACTGAACGATGAATGTGGGAACATAACAAAGCAATATGATCGTTGGACCGGGTGAAATAAATGACACATACAGGGAAAACGAAGATTCGGAGAACAATCGATTGAAATTCCACTGTATTTGAATGAGAAATCTTACCTCTAGATATGATCTATAATTCTAATTATTTTATTCAATGTCGTGAGCATTTATTTTGGACATTTGCTCTTACAAACTGCATAATTTGTTGGCCATTTCATTATGGTAGCACCCAGTGCAACATTGCTCCATATGAGAAGAAAATGGAGAAACATCCATGCTTTTGCTGTGATTCAAATCCAGACTCCTGCAATAGCAGCTTGCATTGTCAAGTTATATATAGCATGGGTACTTTTGATGATCAATGTCTGTTTCATTAATATTGTACACCAAAACATGTACATGAGATTTTACCAGCAAATACTCTCTAGAAGACTATGAAATTAACCATAACCTTCAAGAGAACATCAGCTAGTATTAGAAATAAAACTAGTCTTTGACTGGTACGTTGGTGTCTGCCCTGGTAGAGCTGAGCAGACTGCAATCGCTCGGCCACTTGAGGTGCTTAAAATTTTATATGGACAAAACAAAACCTTCCCCACTTGTAAAACGTGTAATAATGAGCAGGCCACTCCTGGTCACATTCTAACTTGCTTAAATTTATCTAGGGAGGACTTTATTACTGACCCTTGCGTATTAATGGACTTGCTGAGGATATAAGGACTCATGGACCAGGTCTAGTGCAGCTAGACCAGGAGGGATTAGAAACAACAAAAATAAAACCATATTATCTTTACTTATGAATACCGAGAGAAATACAAAAGGTGCATTAAAAATGCTAAATGATTCATTGAGATAGAAGTTAAAAATACTATTTTAAAATTTAAAGCATTATTAAGCTACTTTACGATCCCAAGGAAAATGGCTCATGAGCCAGAGCACTTAAAAAGCTTGCACAGATATAATTCACATAAATTTACTTCATAGTCAAGAGAGCTTCAAAATTTAATTTAGATTAGACTTAGATATGCACCTATAATTTCAGTTGAGATTAGCAAATCTTAAAATTATTTTTAAATTTTGGCAAGTATTTTAAACGAAACAGGTAGTATTATTTCTTATGTTTTATAATCAATTTGTCTTCTAAAAAAGATTAGGAAGGTGAAGGTCCCATTTTCAATAAATTCTATAATAAACTATGTTTGATATTATAACATAACTCGGATGCTAGAGCTGTTTGTAGGATGAAAAGAAAAATAAAAGAGCCAACTAGCATCCTTACATGATGAGAGCTAATTCTCGTATTACAGGTCTGAACCATACACATATATGTCTAATGAATTTACATAACATATGAATTGTAAAAGATTAGATCTTAAAATATGAATTAAAGAAACAACTATATAAAAAAAGATATAAAATGTTAATGCTGTTCATCATATCAAATCTATAACACAAATAAGCTAAAAATTCTATAATATAGATAAAAGAATTAAAGTAAAAAACTTATGAGTACTATTCTCATAATTTTTTTGTTTCAATTACAATATCTTTAAATTTGTCACACTCACTTTAAGTTATTCTCATAACATTAATTCAGTAAGCAATGTCCTTTTTATGCAGAAACCAAACAAAATATATAATAGATTAACCAAAAATTTCATTGACAAAGTCAGATCTGAATGTGAATAAAAGAACAAAACAAACCAACAAACCTTCTAGAATGCCATCGATTATTATTGGTTCTGTGCATTCGGCCAGAGTTCAGTAAATATCTATAGTAATTATTTTTAGTCACATAAGCACATATCACCAATTTAGAAATCTTTTCTTGATGGACAGATCACTTGAAAACGATTTAAAAAATGGCGGGTAATATCGGCTTGAGCATAAAATTTGGCGATAAAAACAATGTAGCATGTTTGTCGCCAATATCAATCCTTGGAGTCGAAATTTCGCCAAGTTGCCAGATACTGTCAAAAAGTTACCGTTTTTGGAAATACGCACCTGAGAGAAAAAAAAAATTAATTTCTTTTGAACCAAAGAATATTTTTGCTCTGCACGTCCTGAAATCTAAAAAATTATCTGGTAGTCTCTTCTAACAAAACTACCACGGGTTATTAACTTAGGTTAGTTGATCGTTGCATACCTCTTTTTTTTTCAATAATATTCCTACATCAGAAGAGAAGGATGAGTGATAACCCTATGCAGAATAGGTCGATGGTAAGAAATATAAGTTACATAAAATACGTCAGAAAATCGGGGGTAATGTGTCATGTAAATGACAAGTCAATAAATGAGTTCACCAGTGTACCCGGATAGTTGGACGGAACCACATCTAAATTAAGTGATGTTTCAGGAAATCGAATGCCTTTTCGTTGCGCTTTGCGTCAGTGGCGTAGCGAGCATAACTGGCGCCCAGGGCACAATACCTTTTTGGCACCCCCCTCCGAAAAACATATAGTAAGCTTACTATTAACAGTTGAAGGTAAACAAATGTTAGTTAGTGAGCAGACACGGGGACGGGCTAATCTGGCGAACCGAGCATAGCAGGGTATCGCGACTGGTACTGATATACGGGGACGGACGCGACGCGTGCACTGATGCTATCCTCAACTTTCAAAACTTTAAACTTTTTTAATTATTAAATTAAAACCGCCAAACTCAAAAGAAGGGTAGAGCAGAAACAACTGACATTCCGGGTGGGCCAGCTCCTTTCCATTTCGCGAATTTCCACTATTTTCATACATGCAAAATTCAACTTTTCCGTCCTCTAATAGCCAAATTTTTTATTTCCATGTGTGTTACAACTCTTCATTTTTAAGGATATACACATTTTTATAAAATTAAAAATGTTTTTCATTGCAAACGAAGCTTTTTCCCTAAAGCAGTTTTCCGAATTTCACGAAATCGACAATTATGATGGACAAATATTTCTGTTTTCTGCAACTATTAATGTCAATTTTACGATTTATCGGCATTTGCTAGATGTTCAGCTTCCAAAATATACCAAATACATTTAATAAAAAAAAAGTTTTCATTCTAAAAAAGCGCCATAATATCTTTATGTAAGGGCCTGTTCACATAGGAGTCCGTTGCGTAGCGTTAAAGTATTGAAATATATGTAATCAATGACAAACCTCCAAACGATTAGCAACGAAATTTTTAACGCCTATGATTGGTTTATTTTCGTCTCAACGTCATATTTTCTTTAACGCTACGCAACGGACTCCTATGTGAACAGGTCCTAACTGAATGCCGAGTTCATAATTTTTCGACTTATTATTTTACTCACTTATAATTCCAGCAAGTTCGGGAAATTTCGTTCTAATTAATGAGCAACTGATGAGGATTCTTCCACCACCAATTTTTAATTCGTCAGAACTGTCGTTCTATTTTTTAAGCACTTTTTCACCCATGAGATTTAATATTTATATTGGGGCTTACCGCGATACACCTTCCCATCTTGCTCCTCTGCTTGCGTGCTGCCGTAGCGCAGTGCCATCGCGCTGACCTGGTAAACCCTACATTGTGGGTTCGGTCCCAGGTGCTGTCTCATCTTTCAAATTTCCCTATCTTGATATTTTTTGGTTTCCCCCTCGGAAATCTGCAATCATCTCATTACGAATTGCTTGACCCTGCACAGGGCCTTTCTTTACCATGTTTTTATTAACTTGCTTTCTTGTTTGTGTGTTTGTCCCTTACAAATCTTGCAATCGATTTTTAACTAACTTCCCGACTGGCTAGACGATTCAAACTTTTAGATTTGCTCAGAACACGATGACAATGCATTCTTTAATACTTTTAACCATATTTAAGAAGAATTGAATTATTTTTCATTTATTTTCGTTTTGTAGACTGATGCAGCCATCTATCGGCCGGAATGGGAACGAAAAGTTAAATGCAAGTTAACTTCCAATTAACTTCATTTTCTTTCAAGTTAATGGGATAATTCATCAACAAAATTTTAAAAAAGCATTTATTAATACATAGAATTGTCAAGTTTATATGATTCAACAGAAAATTTATAAACATGGTATATAAAAAGTTCTTTTTATCTTGTAATTATTTTTCTGTTATTATGCAAACTTTCCATCTTGTTTGCTGAGGGCCATTTTTTCCGTAACTTTATAATTAATTTCAACTTATTTTCTTTAAATTTTTTTAATTCTTCATTTTAATCTTAATTTATTTAATCTTAATATATTTCTAATTTTTAAATTTACCTTACCCTTCTATTTTTTGAAGGTTTTAAACATAATTTTTATATTTATGTAACTGGTAACTTTAAACTTAATTTAACTTAATATTTTTTTTTCTATTGAGCACATATACATTGATAATAAGGATATTGCGACAGGAGTTAAAGTCAGTAGACCCAGGAAATCTACTCTTCAAAAGAAATTCTGCTCAGTTGCCAAAAGGAAAAATTATTAGTTGAGAACGAGTCATTTAATAATTGAAATCCAGAAATAATTTTAGTTTTAGGAAATCAGAAGTTAAAACCTTTAGAATTATTTCTAATTGAATGAATTTCTTTTTTGTGCGCGTTTTGTGTTCACCAGTTGTAACACCAGAAGTACGCAGTTAAAGGGCCGGACTTTGACTGTTAGCGCAAAAAAGTAGTAAATAGCATATTATAGCTTTTAATTAAAGAAATAAATTACTGCAATATATTTCTGAATATTTATCAAATTATAAAATACATCTGGCAAGAGTTTATTTACAATATTTTAGCAGTTTTATGTGGCAACTTTGACAAAGTTATTTGCTTTTGTTTACGTTTCGCTCATCGCTTGCTTGCTGTTTATTTCTTCATTTTTTATAATTATTTTCACGGTTTTATTATATTTTTTGTAAAGTTAATACATTATATAATGCCAAAATATCGTTCCAAACGCACAAATAAGCGCAGATTTCACGGCAATCAGAATACCTGCAAAACTGTTGATTCAGATCCTAAGCCTATCAACTATGAAACATTCAGTGCATCAAGAACAGCTAGTGCATCAAAGCTATCGATGTCCAGTGATTTATGTGATGACTCACATGCTGAAGAATTAAGTGGTAACAGAATAATCAACGTCGATTCTCTAAGAAATATATTTTCATTAGTTTGTTGTCCTGCATGTTTGTCTAACAGCTTATGCTTCTCAGAAGAATCAAGATTTGGTTTGTTTTCCTATTTTACTCTGTGCTGCCAAAAATGTGATTTTGGGTACAGATGTGTTTCACGCACCTTTTTCAATTTGGCGATTTTTTTTATGTTTGGCGATTTTTTTATTTTTAGCGATTTTTTTGTTTGGTCTGGCAGCCATGCGATTTGGCGTGATGTTTGTTTTTTGTTGCAACCCTGAATAGGTGTTGTGGTATTGTGTAGTGTTTTTGGAAGTTTAATATACCGGTGTTCGATATTTTTGTTGGCGTTTCATAGTAGCGGTTTAGGATTTCTGTAATGTTTTTGGAAGTTTAATGTCTTCGTTTTTTGATATATCTGCGTATGTTTTAAATAGATGTTGCGGATATGTGTAATGTTTTTGGAAGTTTAATATCTTCGTTTTTTGATATATTTGCGTATGTTTTAAAGTAGCGGTTCAGCATTTCTGTTTAGGTTTTGAATTTTAATATAGCCGTTTTTAGATATATTTGCGTATGTTTTAAATAAGTGGTTGAGTATTTCTGCTGAGGTTTTGAAGTTTAATACAGCTGTTTTTAGATATTTTTGCGTGTTTTAAAATAGCGGTTGAGCATTTCTGTTTAGGTTTTTGAATTTTAATACAGCCGTTTTTAGATATATTCGTGTATGTTTTAAAGTAGCTGTTGTGGTTTTGTGACATGTTTTTGAAAGTTTATTATTGCCATTGGTAAGTTTGTTTTGAATTTATTTTTATATTTGAGTTGTTATTGATATTTTGTGTATATTTGTTATTTTAAGTGTAAAATGTCCGCGTAGGCTTGTTTTGGCGACAAGTTGGCGACAAAATTTTTTTGATGAGTATTTGGCGTCAAAAAAATTTTGTCGCCAAATTGTCGCCAAGGGAGGTGCGTGTAATACATCTGTTCCTGATTTTGTTGAGAAATTTTCATCTGGAAAAAAAATCAAAAGGATTATTGAATATTAATTCTAGATTAGTTTTTGGCTTGAGAATAATTGGCAAGGGAATTTCCAGTGCTAAAAAGTTATGTGCGACTTTGAATTTGCCACCACCACCTCATAACACAGCATATAAATGCCATGAGATATCACTTCTTCTGTATGCTACTACTGTAGCTCAAGATAGTATGAATAGGGCTGCTGATGAAGTGAAGCATATTAAAAATTCTCAGCAAGTTATTACGAAGTGTGGTGTGTCAATGGATGGCACATGGCAACGACGAGGCTATTCATCTCTAAATGGGTGTGTAACTGTAATATCCATTGATACGGGAAAAGTTCTGGATGCTGAATTTCTTTCTCAATACTGTGCAGTGTGTTCTAAATTGAGTAAAATTAATAACACTTTTAATTGTGCAATAATCAAAGCAGAACATACATGTTCTAACTATAAGGGTTCATCATCAGGTATGGAACCGGTTGGAGTATACCGAATATTTGAGAGATGCATTCTACAATATATGGAATATTATGGTGATGGGGACTCAAAAAGCTTTCTGGGTGTCAAAAATGTGTATGAAAACGAAGATGTTGAAAAACTAGAATGTATAGGGCATATACAAAAAAGAGTTGGGAGTCGCCTTCGTAAATTAAAGAACTGTACACTTAGATTAGGTGGTAAAGGAAAACTTACCGATAAATTTATTGATAAGCTTCAAAACGTGCCGAATTACGAAACGAACGTAATTCCTGCCTTTGGAGAGAGACGCGAAGCAAATGTCGGCCAAGCGCCAATTATGCCACATGCTCGCAGACAAGGGGACAGAATCTCGCAGCCAGTAGAGATAGTCGCCTCGAATAATAAGCTGAATGTGTCCTGTTTACTAGCCCCAAGTACTGAGCAGTCGCTTGCGAATGCCATCGAACACAGCTGGGGCGAAGATTATGAAGCAAGAGCTCCTCTTGCTGAGGAACGGGGAGTGCCTTGCGAGGGAGAAAATAGCGACCCTCCACTCGGGGGTGAAAGAGGTCAACGAAATGTGGAGGGGGAACCTCGCACTGTATGCTTTGAAGTAGAGTCAGGCGATAATGACCAAGAAATTCTAAACTGCCTACGAGCGAGGGACGATAGAGAAGAACAAGAAAAATGCGGCTCTTTAGAATCCGTGAGAGGGAATTTGAAACGAGAGAAAGGGAATTTGGTGTCGATCGACGGACTCAATTTCCATCGAGATAGAATATTAGGAGAAAGAGAGATGCAGCTGGTATTGCCTTACGATAGAAGAAATAAAGTGTTGCATTTAGCACATAAATCAAGCATTGATGCTGAAAATGCTCAGCAGGCAATTTGCCAAGATGTGAAAGATAACAAATCAGTAGCTTATCAATATGTTGTATACTATGTTAGATGTAATTGTAGTTCTTTGCCACCGGCCTTTTAACTCATTGACTGCTATAACTTTAATAATTATGTAGAGAGAGATTAAGAAAGAGTAAGTTTGGATTTAAGACGACGTACTGGGAAGGGTGTAAGTAGCGAACGTGTCAATAGTCGCGTAGGATTTATGGGATCGCGCGAGGAAAAATAAATTTAACCCCATAGCCTTTAAAAAATTAAGTTAAAAATTAAAATTTTATCCAAGTTCTCATAATGTTCCCTCGTGACTGCGTTGGAGGAGAAGTAATATTTAGTTTGGAGCTGCAAATTTTCTTCGTGTTATCCGAGCGACAACGAGTGCCGACGCCGATTTTACACTTCGGATTAGCATGGATTAACGTGGATGCTGATCAACGTCATACATCTGTTACCAGTGGTGCGGGTGATTTTGTCTACTGCAGTTTGACCTCTGAGAAAAGACGCCCGGTTGTGCCAACACCGTTGCGCGGCGAGGATAACTTGGCCATTCCGATTTTCTTCAGTTGTCGAATCATTGCGGACGCCATTTGTTCTTAGAGTGACGCAGTGAATATCGTTCTCTCTGCGCAGTTTTTCGCCAGAAGACCTTGAATCGTGGAGTGTGTTTTTTTCTTTTCCACGACGCAACAAGCAACGAAAATAACGTTTTTCATCGGTGGTGCTGTATTCGTGCACTTCACGGAATTTCGGAGTTCTACAATGTTTACAAAAAAGGGATACGAGAAACGATGCATCGTGCTTGAGACCAGCTCGACAGAAACACCAGGATTGGAGGAGGTTAAGAAGATTAAATTTGAACATGCTGGATAGTAAAAGTAAAATTTTTTTTGTTTGACGGGATAATTACAGTAGGGTAAGCAATACTTATTAAATTTTTAAATGTGAAATGGGTTTTATATGTGAAAAGATTGTGTTTGAAGGGTAATGTTGGAAATGAAAAAAAAATTTAAATATGATGTTTAAATAACTGTGTCAGAATGTTAAATACGATATGGGTTTTTTGAGGAATATTATTTTTGATGAGATTAGTTTTTGAATTTAATGAAATATTAACTGACACATATTCTATGTGATTTGTAAAAAGATATGTAATATTTTCATATTTTTCTCAGCGGATTTAATGACTGCTGAAAAATTGGTGTTTTTGTGAAGGTTTTGTTGATTTGATAAGGATTTGGAGTTTGAAAGACCTATTTCATGTTCTCAAGAAAAATTAATTGATATTTTTAACAATTCGAAATGCTTTAAATTTAAAATATTATGAAATTAAATTGTGTATCTATCTTGTTCTTGGGGAGGGGGGGGGGGGAAGCAAAATAATGTACTAAATTAGGAGCAATTTAAAAAATTTTGCAGATTCTGGTTTCCTGGTGCGACGATGATCAATTTATTCCTTGTATATATTTTTGTGTTTATTTGAGTGTCATAAAGTATTATTTTAAGTTACATTTTGATAAATATTATTTTGAGTTTCATAAAGTGTTTTTCAGTTTACAGTTATCTTACAATTTTTAAGTGTGTTATTTTGCTTTACAATTTCTTCACAGGTATATTACTTTGATTTATATTGATTTTACAGTTTTTTATAAGTGTTTTTGTAATGCATTTTTGATTACAAGTTAATTAATGAAGAAGACATATTTAGATGCATTTTACTATATCGAAATAATAATTTTAAAAAAATGAGGTGTGGAATTTACAGTAATGTTAGATGTGAAAGTTTACGAAATATTTTAGCTTTGAAATTGGTAAAATTTGGATAGCATATTGAAAAATGTGAGTTTTTAGCATGTTTTGTCAATAAATAATAAAATGATTAATGTTTTGAACGGGCATGAGCTGTTTCTCATGCCTCCTCAAGTCATTAGGATTAGTTTTTAGTAAGTCATTGAGTGATCATAAAAAGTACGTAATAAAAATTGAGAAAGGAAACTGTTTTGAGTAATGTAGATGATTTTGAAAGTTGATTCCATACATTTCGATTCAAATTTACTGTTTCTCATATATGTTTAAAATTCAAATTGTGTGTTCTTGATTTTATTGATTAGGTTGATAAAATTTTATGTCTTTTTTTTTTGATAAAAAATATAATAATGTGAAGTTCAGAGATCCATTTCTTAAGTGATTTTATATGTTGGGTGCCTAGCACCCTCTTGACTCCTCTTATGTGGCTAAACTTTGTGTGTTGTTTATATTTAAAAAAAAGTGTTTAAACCCTCTTTTTAAGCTACTTTGTGTTTATTTATCAATTTGGATCTCATAAAACAAGTGTAATATTATGGTGTAATTTTGAAAAATGTTTTTTTAGGTTTTGTGTAGAGATGAAGAGTGATGTATAGCGTCCGATTTACAGAGTTAATATTTTATTTTTGGTTGTACAGATTCGGACTTCTACATTTGTTAAAAGAACAGAGTGTTTACTATATTTACTTGTGATTGAGGTATTATCGTGTTTTCTTTAATAAGATTTGATGATAATTGTGTTTTTTAGTGATTTTTATAATTTTGGAAATTTATATTGTGATGATTAATAGCTCGTCAATGGCAATTGTGTCTCAAATGGAGACTTGTGTAAAATGTATCAGTGCCTTAATTCAATCTCGCTAGGCGAAATTAGATAAAATTTTAGGTTAGGTTTAATTAAATTTGTGTTGACTGGGGAGACGTCCCTACTCAGCAATCTTTTTCGGTTGATAGTTATTTGGGATTTTGAAATTTAATCCTAGTGTTTTCTCTCCTGAAGACTTGCCAAATGGAATTAGCTACTCCATTTGTGTACGTGCCTTCAGGGGGACGGGGGGGGGAAGTTGTCAAGGATTTAGTGGGGAAAGAATGATTACTCTACATTTAAAGGGGGCTTAGTACTTAATTTATTGTCGTGGCGTAATTCGCCACAATTCTCATATCCTAGTTCGAAATGCATCGAGAGAAATCGGGGAAATTCCCTTTGGATTTGAGTGACAGTTCGTGGTAAACGCCTCTGCCTCATCTTCGGTGCCTACGTAACGAAGCTCTTGTGGACATGCGCGATGGCTTTAGATGGTAAAAAACAATAGCGTTTTAATCAGACGGCGGGAAATTCTTGATTAAGGGCCTGTTCACATAGGAGTCCGTTGCATAGCGTTAAGGAAAAGATGACGTTGAGACGAAAATAAACCAATCAAAGGCGTTAAAAATTTCATTGGTAATCGTTTGGAGGCCAATGATTGGTTTATTTTCGTCTCAACGTCATCTTTTCCTTAACGCAACGCAACGGACTCCTATGTGAACAGGCCCTAGTCACGTGTCGCGCGGGAGCTTGATGAGTTCTTGATTAAAATTAACAGATTGAATCAGGTAGGAAATTATTGGAAAAATATACTATGTTAGATGTATTAATTGTAGTTCTTTGCCACCGGCCTTTAACTCATTGACTGCTATAACTTTAATAATTATGTAGAGATAGATTAAGAAAGAGTAAATTTGGATTTAAGACGAAGTACTGGGAAGGGTGTAAGTAGCGAACGTGTCATATATATATATATATATATATATATATATATATATATATATATATGCATGCATTTGAAAAGCCACTGGCTGTTATTAGTAGCAATCGTAGAAATTTAATAGGGTTCCTGAAACAATAGCCGATTTCCTAAGAAACCTTTCAATTTCCTTTAAAAATTGCGGTTGGTACACGGTTAAAAGTATTTTTAAAATTAAATTGACACTCTTCAGTATACATTTCAATAGGTTTTAAGAGTTAAAAAATATTGGTTTTGAAGTAAAAAATCCTCGAAATTTTCCTCTATGGACGTTAACACGGGAGCGATTAGTTCTGGTCTCCAAAACCGAAAATGTCGTCCTACTCCGATGGCGTATATAGACGCAAAACGCAACGAAAAGACATTCGATTTCCTGAAACATCACTTTAATTTAGAGGTGGTTCGTCCGACTATCCGAGTACACAGGAGAATTCATTTATTGACTTGCCATTTACACGACTCATTATCCCCGAATTTCTGACATATTTCATGTAACTTATATTTCTTACCATCGACCTATTCTGCATAGAGTTATCACTCATCTTTCTCTTGGTATGTAGGAAATTTATTGTAAACAAACAAAAAAAAAATGAATAAAAGAGGAAAGCAACGATCAATAATCCTACTTTCATAACCCGCAATAGTTTCAAAGAGAATACCTGAAAATTTTTTTAGATTTCAGGACGTGCAGAGAGAAAATATTCTTTAGTTAATTTTTTTTCTCTCATTTGCCTAAAGGCCTGTTCACATAGGAGTCCGATGCGTTGCGTTAAGGAAAAGATGACGTTAAGACGAAAATAAACTAATCATAGGCCTCCAAACGATTAGCAATGAAATTTTTAACGCCTATGATTGGTTTATTTTCGTCTCAACGTCATCTTTTCCTTAACGCTACGCCACGGACTCCTATGTGAACAGGCCCTTAAATGGCGTCAGTGACGTTCCACTGCGGTACCAAATGCAGGAGTATATTTATACTCAGCAGTGGCAACGGTAGTGCTTACGCGCATTGTTTATTTATTTCGTTGAGTTATCTGCATGAAGTTAAAGAGCTGTAGCTTCATGGTTCTCTGTAATTTAAATAATTAAAACAGAAAAATCGTTGACGATAAAATTTCGCAGCTTTTAAAATGAAACATGTAGTGAAATAACATTGATCTAGGTGCAAGAAAACTAAATAGTATTCAAGTAAGTTTAATTTACAGGTTATTTTTTCTGCATTGTATGACAGAACGGTTTTTATTAAGAATTTGAAAATGATGTATATGATTTCTACATTTTACTCTACTTTTTTTGCGAGTGAAGCTAAATGTTAATGCAATGCGTATACCTATTAAATCGTTAAATATTGCATGTTCAGCTATGATATGTTATTTTCAGCAATTTAGTAGATAACTTTCTGGTCGATGTTGGCGTGCTATTAAAATATAGCGATATCAAGAGATTGCTAAAAGTTGTAAATAAAATTATCAGAGAAATTAGATCGGCAAGTTGTGTGTTTATTACTTGTATGATGATATATTTATACCAAAAATATATCATCATACAAGTTAGACATACCGTGCTTATCAATTTTCTTGGTTATGAGTTATACAAAAGTTTATGAACTGTTAATAACTGCCGTAAAAGATAAAATATACGGGGAACAGATCCATATCCTGTGCCATTCGAAGCGAAGTTGTCAAACTCCACCAAGTGGAGTTCTCATTCATGGAAATACTATTTCTTACTGTTTTAAGACTTTTTGCCTGACAATCGACACTTTGTATCAAAATTCAATAATAAGTAGCTAATATATAATAGAATACTTTAAGGAAATAATATTGAATACAGCATTTAACTGGAGTAAATAATTAAACTGCCAAAATGTTTCCAAAGTCTCCAAAATGTATCAGTTGTTTTCTAAAAGCAGGTCAAAATTTAAATTTTTAAAAAGTATGTCATAGGATAGTGTGGAAACAATGAATTCAAAATACAAAAATTTTTATTTTCATGAAAACTCTTAAAAGCTATAAAATAAACATGTATATACTTCAAGATAGACATATAAAAATACAAACATTCTAAAAAAATAAATCAAGTACATAGAATTTAAAAGTTTGTAGCAAGATGATTTTAGTGTATTTAGAAGAATGAAAAAATAATTATGACAATAGTATTACTGGTGAATTTTTAGAACAAAAATTAAAATTTAAAATATTTCCAAAGTATTAAAATCAATTTATAAACATAATAGCCAAGATATGAATAACCAAGGGTTAGGTCTCATTTTCCTGATTGTATTCCTTGAAAAGAAAGAAAATAAAAATGTTATGAAAAGAATTCAAAAGATTTTTCATTTACTGAACTTATAATTTGTTACCTGAAGGTAATTTCAAATGTCATTGTCGAAAAACATGTAAATGTTCATCATTCAGATTTGATTAGTTAAAACAGGAAAAAAACCTAGTGACATATCAGAGATATAATCATTGATGTAAGCGTGAAGCTTAGCTGCCTCAGGATTACAGAGTATTAAGCCATTAATCTTAATTATAAAAACATTTATTATATAGATTACAACCGAATTGTAGCTGACTGTGGATAAAGGACCCACTTACATAATCACCAAATTTGATGCTATAAAAAAATTCATTTTCCCCAACATTCATGTGTTTGGTGTTTTTATAATTTCTATCCATGTGTAAAAAGTATTAAAATTGTTAAAACACTCAATCTTATCAAAGTTAACAAACTATCATTTATGTGCTTTAAATTTTAAAATATTACAATAAAATTGATACTCACTGTTAATTTCATGCAAAACTTGATGATGGAACTATTTAAATATTTAAATTTTCTACATTAATTATCAATTGCTACTAAATTTTGTGAGTTTTTATAGCATGGCACCATGTGCAGTAATCTTCACTTTAGGTGTTGCTTTCTTGTATCATTCTTCCATCACAGAACTTTTTATTTATGATGGCATTTGAAACCATTTTTATACTTTGTTATTTGTTTCTATATTCATTCAGTGTTAAAATTTTTGATGACAAGATTTAATAAATAACATTCATGGTCATCTTTTATTGCAACAAAGATAATAGCAACAGCATTAAATGTAATACACCTACATATTCATAATTTTAAGTATATCATTCATCATAGTATGCTTGTTTAAAGTTCAAAGTCAATAGATTCACTCATTAGATTATTTTGGACTGGCAAAATTTAAAACTGTGTTCTTTTCGTTCACGTCTAGGGTAATTTTTTAATATGAATAGTTTCAGTCCTGAAGATCATTGTTAGCTTAATTGATGTTTGTTGTATTAGGTATTATGTATCCTCTCCTCTTCTAGGAATAAAAAAAATTTAATGAATAGAGAGTAAATGTAGTAAAAGTGTCAAATATATAGTTTTGAAAATTCTGGTGCTCTTTATTTTTTCTCACTTCTCCAGAAATGTGTTGTATAACTATGCTGTGATGGAATATGCATAAAATGTATAGAAATCTGTTAAAATAAAAAAATTATTTAAAAGATTTTATGTGTCTTTATATTTTAATATTTAAAAAGTTGGAAATTTCTACATTAACTTAACATATATACGAAGGTAACAGACTATAGCAGTAAATTACTTTGCAATTGAAAATTTGACAACCGAGATCTTATCATTCATGCTTTTGATCAGAGCAACCTTAGTCATTACGTGGCCCAATTGAAGAAATTTTCATAGGGTCCTCCAAATTTCAAATACACATTAAATGATAAACATTTCATGTGAAGTATGAAAGACAAAAGTTAGGAAGGTGGTATTATTTCCTTTTTTATGTACATTTATAAGAAAAGGAGAGTAAGATGTAGCTAGACTACATGTATTTCATTCAGAGATCAAAATTATTGACAGTCAAATTTTGGTAGAGTTTTTATTAGCAAGATCATTTATAAATTGATGTAATTTTTATTTCCTAGTTTCTACATACTCTATAGACTGTACTGCAAGGCTGTTGAGTCTTTCCTGTGATATTGTTTACCTCAGGTATGTTTAAATTGATTTTTTTCTTGAAAGCTTTGTTTTCCCAATTCTATAGTTATATGGATGGTTAAAAATATCCTTAAAGATTCACACACACACACACACACACATATATATATATATATATATACAATTTATATATATACAGTAACCACCGCTTATAGTGATCAGTGGTTATAAGAATCAATCGTTTATAAGAATCAATATCGCAAAAACAAAAACAAATGTATTATTTACATGTTAAAATTTTCACCTTAAAGAATCAATCCACCGGTTTTAAGAATCAGTTTACACTCTTCGCTTTCATTTTTCCAAAAAAGCCCCTAAAACCCTCAAAAGGCACGAAGTTCTTTATTTATTTTTGTTAAAGAAAGAATGATAAGATGGGATGGAGTACAGTGGTAAAATGCATCCCTTTCTTTGTTAGACATAACATAATAGTTTCCCCTTAAACGCTTTAGATAAAGACTGTTCTATTAGCTTGATCCAGGGGCATTCTACCCATCCGGATCCAATTTCACTTTTCTCCTCTGACAAACAAAGACAGGGACTTTTCCCACCTCCCGCATCCTGGTTGAGGCTTCCTGGACCCTGAAACACATAAATCTTCGGCGAAGTGTCCACTATCACTTAGGCAAACGTGACATTATTAGATTCAGCACATTATGAAACCGTGAAACGTAAGCTAGAAGGTGAATCTTGGTCTGAGACTATTGGTATTGAAAGAGGTATAAACAGCCTCCTGAAAACTTCATTACATCAAGCTACCATAGAAAACTTTTTCTTGCACCCTTCCCATAATTGAAATGTTAAACTGTTAAACAGGTATGTTGTACCAAATATTAGATTTTTTTCTTCTATTACTATAATCATGTATATCTACTTATGGGTCTAGAAATTAAGTTTTATTTTTAAATTATAGAAAATAATTTTAATAAAAGATAATTAACGTAAATTAAAGAGTATTTTATGGCAAATTTTCTAATATATGTATATATAGGTGTGTGTGCCTGTCCAAAAACCTAAATTTCGGCTATAAGAATCAACCGCTTATAAGAATCAAAAACAGTAATAACAAATGTGATTCTTATAAGCGGAAATCACTGTGTATATATATATATATATATATATATATATATATATATATATATATATATATATACAATATATAATAACAGCCAGTAGCTTTTCCTATGCATATATATATATATGCATTGGAAAAGCTACTGGCTGTTATTAGTAGCAATCATAGAAATTTAATAGGGTTCCTGAAAGAATAGGTTTTTAACTTCTATTTCTTCAATCAGCCTATTGCTATCTTTGTTAGCAACATTTTTAGACATCATTTGGTCGTTATTTTGAATCATTTTTATATCTGTCAAAGGAATTTCTGCTATCAATGCATATTTTATGTGTTAGTTGTGTTGAATTGTCTCGAATAAACTTCTTTAGCCTGTCTAGCTTTGTATGGTGTTTGTTAAAAACAATGCACCTGAAAGATTTCTTCCCTGTTACTTATTGATTCATCAACATACTTGTAATTGAATATCCTTTTTCATTTTTGTAAATGTGATTCCTGAAATTCTAGAGTGATTACGAAATAAGTCGTAAGCTCTGTGGCTCCAACTTAAACTTGTTCAAATCTGAGTGTCTATCTTTTATCAGGCATTCTAGAAGGTTTCTAAATGATCACTACTTCATTTCAAACATAGATTAAATATTTCTTCATGTTAGGGTATGTGCTAGCATGGGGACCAAATGTGTTTAATCTGATTTCAATTGGATCAAAGCAGCCCTACCTTTGATAATTAATTCTTTACATATTTTCTATCCTTTTATGCATAGTATTTCTTAGGCTATCTTATGATTTTTCATATCATTTTAATTCTGTGGTTTACTGTTGTGAGTTTGGTTTCACACACTTCTTAATATTTTAGAGAATAAAACAGAACACTGACTGGTAGTCAAATTCTGTTGTCTTGATTTAGACATGTAAAGCATCGTAGCAGAAAAATTGTGGGTATTTTGTATCTTTCACATTGCATGTTATTATTCTAATCATCTTTTGGTATGTGAAGTTTCGGTAGGTATTTAGTTCTGTTAAACCATTGAAATATTTAAAGGAGTTTTTCAGAAACTCTCAAAATTTCGCAGGCCTTTTTTCAGAAGAGAATCTCTCTAGTAGATCTCCTATTTCAGTTTCTAGTTTTAATGGTTCTTTACTTGCTACAACAATAAGCAATAACTTTTTAGCCTGAAAATTTTTTTTATGATCTAGTCACCATATTTCTTTGTACTCTGAATACTATGATTTCTGATTCACCAAGATGTTCCCACATAGATGTTTGGATAAACATGGTCAATATTATTCTTAATCATGTACTTTAGAATGTCACAAACTTTTAAGTCTTTAGGTAGAATTCTTCTAAACATCTTCAGTTCCAGGTAAAGTTCTGCTTATATATGACAATACAATTTCCCATCATTTCACACAGTGAAAACTTCCTGAAGTTGTTGGTAACTATGGAGAAATTCTTCATCAGGTTTTTCTTTTAACCAATTTCTGTCCTGAATAAACACAAAATTTTGTTATGTTTCCTCAGCTCTAAAAATCTTGAATCTCTTTGAATTTATGTCAATAATCATCTAAAAGTACTCTGTTTTGAACATGTCTTCTGGATTTTCACCCCTGTCATCTGGTATTTCATACTGTAAAATGTTCTATTTCTTTCTCCTGGGATTTTCCTTAAATTATTTTAAAACATTAAGTTTTTCAGCAATTTCATTTGCTGTAATCATTGCTGACACCATCCCGCTGTTTCTGTATTCTGCTATCCAAGTAATAAACTGTTCAGAGTGTTTTATTGCTGAAAGCTTCTTTGTTTCTTCTTTTTACCATAGCTTATATATAATGTTAAGTTTTTCCAATATATCATACCGTGGAACTACTATATTCAAATATAAATTCCAGGAAATGAAAAATAGTTTATGGAAAGTCATTTATAAAACAACCATAACCATGTTTGTATAGGAACTATACAGTTTAAATTTCATCATATAGGGAATTTTATATGACTGTATTTTTTTAATTTACTTATCCCTAAAAAAGTATGTGTGAGTATTACTGTTTTGTATACTATGCATATATTTTTCTTTAATAATTCTTTTTTTAAATATGGTATTAAACTTTTTCAGTTTCTCACAGTGCATACATTTATAACTGGAGAATAAAGTATTTCATACTGTATCCTGAATTGACAATTTTTTTTTATCTCATTGTTTATGAGGAAGATGGTGTGATTTTCTCTGACAAAAAAGTGATATAATTGATATAGCTTAATCTTCATCTGATTTCCTCTAGCACTGCACTGTATTGTAGAGTTCTAACCTAAACATTTCTAGTCTATGAGTATATCATTTGACTTGATACACAAAATGAAAAATGTTATGAGATTACCTTATCCTGTAAGAACAAAATGGTTTTCCAGTATTCTCTGAATCACACAATCGTTTTATTTATTTTATTATCCAGTATAAAGGTAATTCAAGATAATCAATGTAATTCGAATTTTTCTTAATTTTTAATTTTAACTCTTAGCTTTTCTAGATTTATAGCAAAACTATTTTATTATTATCAACAGGTTTAAAGAGTATTTAAAAGATAAGTCAATTCACATTTTTGGTCCCATTGTATATTTTTATAAGAAAAGATCATTTTTATAGTACATGTTTATAGAAATAGATAATTTCTTTCTAGTACATTTATTATGTATTAGTCTCCCCTTTGTGCTTACATAGCTCGCCTAGTGGACGTATGCAAATCAGAATTGGAAAAAAATGTTTACGGTTCTAATCACCCAATCTTAAAGAATGTCATATATTGCTAGCATTACTTTTTAGCCATAGACTTTGTGAAAGGCTCTTTGGCCCAACGTGCACTGTGAATACAATAGAAAAGAAAGACTTTTGTCCATAGAATTGCATAAAGGAGCATTTATAAGAATAAACTTTATTTTAGAAGCTTATGTAACCATGGAATATCCATCCCGCAAAATAGAGAAAGTTTCAAAAATTAGTCGCAAATGAGAAAGACGTGTCGAAATCAGGATATATAAAATTGTTTGCAAAATTTTATAGCAATGCAAAAATCCAAAAACATTTTGAAGAAAAATTGAACTTTGATTAAAATCTTTGCATAATTTTAAACACCCCACCCCCAAAAAGAAATAAAGATTATATAATATGAAAAATATGAGCAAATTGTAATATACCAATATTAAATATAGACATATGAAAAATATCAATTTTTCTCCCACTTGAAAAATTTTATTACAATTACAATGGTAAAATTACAATGGTAAAAGACCTTTGAAATGTACAAATAAAGCGGTAAAATATTTTTATCAATTCATTAATCATTTATTACAAAGCGATAAATTATTATTACCACACTTCACGCATCGGTACGAGTATCGTACTTCAGCCAAAATTTGAATTAGTTGATATGTAATGTAATTATTTTTCCACTGAAGTGTATAACTTGAGTTAAAATCCTTGCATAGATTTAAACACCCCCACCACCCAAAAAATACTAAATTAAAGATAATAAAATATGAAAAATATGAGGAAATTATAATATACGAATATTAAATATAGAAATAGGAAAAATACCAATTTTTAAAAAAAATTCTTTAATTGTATTACACTCAAAATTAGCAAAAATCACCCAGCACACCCACTCGAAAACTTTTTTTATTCTGAGAAAAAATTTACAGTGGGATAAGATGTTTGAAATGTACAAATATAGCGGTAAAATATTGTTATTAAATCATTTATTACAAAGCGGTTAAGACGACATTTCAGCCCGAAAAAATACCGTTCCTAAACAAACATAGTCCGCACGTCATGAAACGAGCGAGTACCGTTGCCTTAAAGGTCTGAGGTTACCGTTATGAAATTTTTATTGCCACACATCACACATCGGTACGAGTATTGTACTTAAGCCAAAATTTAAATTAGTTTATGTGTAAAGTAATTATTTTTCCACTGAAGTGTATACATATGTAATTTTTTTTTGTTCTGTTACGGCTGTGTAATTGTTTCTTTACTATAATACCGAGCTGTGTCAAATCAGTTTGTGACTGGTTGAGATTTGAAGTCACACCCCACATTCATGCGGCATATTTTATTGACAGGGCAGGCCAGAAATTATGGCAATTGGCCATTGAGTAGTCATATGTGATTTTTGGATGCCACTCTTCTATCTCATCCTCAAAGCAGCAATATAACACAAGCGACTATTAATATTGCAGATGAATAGCCCTCATCACCCAATTCTACGTCGCCGCTGACGAGAAACAAAGATAAATCGAACCAACTCCCTTCATCATCTGAAATGCCCTCTCCACCTTGACCGAAGAAGAAAAGGTAGGGGCATAGTGAAGCCAGGAGAAATATTTCTTCAGACTCAGAGGTTGACAAAGTAATTCATTTTCTACAAAGCAAGAAATCACTGGAACAAAGCTTGACTGGGTAGATAACTTGTTTCTGAGTTACGTTGCAACTTTTAAAACATTCCGGCCAACGATTCAAGCAATGTTAACCCATTTAGGACCGCTCCATGTTTCCTTTATTGGAAATGCACCATGCAGTTTTTTAACACTTAGAACATTAATTACATAAATAAGTTGTTTCCATAAAATTAAATTTATTTTTACGAGAGTTACGAAATGTTGCGTTTTTGTAACATCAGTCCAAAGCGGTATAACAATTTTAAAAATATAAAAATTTAAAATTATAAAATTTTTTTAAAAAATTTTAAAATCTTTGAAACATTTCGCATGAAGCGGTATATTACACTTATTACATACAGTAATTGTTTGACTTTTGCAGTATTTACATTTTTTGTTTATTTTCACTATTTTTAGTAATGATATGGCCCATACGGTCTTTCCGAGTTTCGTTGAGAATTAGATTTTGAATTGAAGATGGTCTTCCAAAATGTGAAGTTTCATAAGAAACTTCACATATTGGAAGACCATCTTCAATTTTGTGTATAATTTATGCACGTCTTTGTCATAATTGACTAAAACAGAATTCATCTGCATTTCTTCAAGCCTTTTTATCAAAGATATGGCTCTCTCAAAGATGTAGATCTCTGAAACTCTAATAAACTTATTTTAGAATTCATTACAGCCATGTAGAGTCTCCATTTTCCCCATAAAATATGCTCCTTTTTCTTACTATATTGCTTACTTTTACATTTATTAGAAAAAAATGTCGATTTCACCTGCAATGTCTTTAGGGGATTGACATTTTCACATAAAATATTATCATCAATAGCTTCTTTATCCGTCAAATCATCCGGATATGGAGGGATAATGACGAATTATGGTTTATCATTAGCTTCTGTTGAGGACGATTCTGAAATATCATCATCATCTAAATGATGAAAATACTCAAATGAAAATGCCCATGAAAATACTCAAATGTCTCTTCCATTGTCAAAAATCGCTTTTTTCTCGAGACAAACTTATCTGAAATGAAAAAATACCAATTTACTGCATAAAAGCTAGGCCGCATATCAAAATCTTAAATAATACACATTGGACTGATGTTGCGTTTTCGCAACATTTTTAAAAATATGAATTGAGAAACATAGAAACAAAAATTATGCCTTACCTGTTGAAGCCCTTTTGTTCTTTAGTCTCTAGTAAACTTGGAACAAGCATCAAATCGGAAATTTAACATGTGCTGCTATCTAAGGTTATTATTTGAAATTAGTCATTTTTTTCCCTTTCAAAACACCAGGAAAAAACAATTTTTTGCAAGTGCTAAAAGCGGGCAAATGTGGAAACAAAAAATTCATTATGATCAATTAAAGTATAGAGAAGAAAATAAAAATGTTACTTCAGACGTACAAAATTTAGAACATGCCTTTAAAAAATTCAGAAATTAATGTTGCGTTTTCGCAACGCCAGTCTTAAATGGGTTAAAATTAAAAATTTGCTACACTGTTATCAGAAACCGAACTGCATGACCTTCAAAAACAGAAGATATCACTAACAACCTCACCATCACTTCCTAGTTCAAGTTTCAGTGGATTTAAGACACGGGGCTTGACAACCTATGCTAAAGTAGCAGGAGATCATCTTTCACTGGTAGTGATAATACATTCCTTTCTGCACATGATGCATTTCAAAATTTTAATACTAATGATTTTTGAGTTCGAAATTGATTATTTGTAATTTCCTCTATCTATTGTTTTTTTCTTAAGAAACAATGTTCATTGTTTGTATATCGTTCCGAATCCGAGCGATGAGTGGATACTTTTAGTTAGTAAATTTTTAAACTTAGAAATGAATATGCCAGTTACCACTATTTAAATGATAGGACTTTATATAAAACATGTCTGCAATTTATAAAAAGTGTACTGAAGTTATGTAGACAAAAATGAACACTGAATCTGCACTGGAAGCTAAACAATTCCAGCACCTAAATAAATTCGTTGACAAGGGGGAATACAAATTCAAAAATAAACAAAAATATACATAAATAATATACAAAAATATACATAAATAAACATAAGACTATATAATTTAGAACTAAGTAAATAAAACATAAAAATAAATAATAAATGCAACATTAAAAAAAGCAGCTTACTACTTGGCTACAGCCAACGAGCCGTAGCCCAGGTATCCTCAAATGCTTCAGGACCCCGTCACATCCCATGATAAGGAGCGAGCCTGTCGTAATGTACGACCTTCGCTTTGCTGTTCGCAGATTTGCGAATCCGCACAAAGACGTCGTTGATTCTTTCGACGCCGAAGAAAGGACCGCTCCAGTGGGACTGTAGCTTGGGAGATAGATCCTTCTGGTGAACGGGGCTTCACAGCCAAACTTTGGTTCCTTCGTGGAACTAATGATCTGTCGCTTTCGCGTCGTACCGCTTCTTCATTCTGTCGCTTGCCACGTTGATTCGTCCACGTTGACATGTCCCGGGCGAGGTGGTGGATTCCTTCTAGTTGTTCCTGGACATCGCGGACATACTCCTCCGGTTATGAGGAGGCATCAGGGAGAGCAAACAAAAAGGAGGACGTACGGCAGTCGCAGATTCCGTCCGTACAACATCTCGGCGGGAGTGTGTCCCGTTGTTTCGTCGATGGCGCTGCGGTAAGCCAATAAAAACAGGGGCAGGTGGCGGTCCCAGTCTTTCTGGTGCCTAGAAACTAATAAGGAAATGTGATTGAGAATGGTACGATTAAAGCGTTCGACCATACAATCCGACTGGGGGTGTAGAGGAGTTGTTCTGGTTTTCTCGATCCCCAATAGTCGACACATTTCGTTGAAGATTGCTGACGTGAAATTGGTCCCCTGATCTGAGTGTATCTGCATGGGAGCTCTGAATCTCGAGACCCAATTCTGTACTAAATCTTCAGCTACGGGGACTGCCTTATGATCAGCTATGGGGTAAACTTCCGGCCACTTAGTAAAATAGTCCATGGCAGCAAGCATGTACTCGTTGCCATCAATGGAACGTGGAAGAGGTCCTAGGATATCGATAGCAACGAGCTCGAAGAGGGCACTTACGTTGTAACGTTGCAACTTCCCTCGGCTACGTCTATTTGGTCCTTTGAGAACTGCGCAGGCGTCACAGGCTCGGCACTACTTCTCTCGCTTTTCCCCAGCCGCTTTTCCATCGTCTCGCTTTTCCCCAGAAGAATCGCTCCCGAACCTTGTTCAGGGTCTTCATCACCCCAAAATGTCCTCCGGAGGGGCTACTGTGGAGTTTATCTAAAATCGGTGGAATTTTTGAGCGAGGCACCACGAGCTGCCATCTTGTTGTTTTTCCATCGTCTGACTCCCACTTTCGGTATAGCACACCGTTTCTTAAGTGCAGGGAGTACCAGGGGGCCCTTGGTACTTGGTATTCGGGCTGAGGGTCGATATTTGTTGCCAGCCTGGTTTGGTGCTGGACAACCCCATGTGTTCTACAATGGATTTTATGTCTGGGTCTTCGTTTTTTTCTTTTCGAAACTGCTCATCACTCCACAGGTTTGTAGTCGCGGTAGCCAGCAGTGACTTGCGGAACACTGGAAATTTCAAAGCCATACTTCTCGGCCTTGGCGCAGTATCGGCAACTGTCATGTCTTCTAGATAGCGCGTTAGCATTACAATGCGAAGAACCCTTACAGTGTTTAAGGTCGATAGCATATTCCTGCAACCTCTGTATCCATTTGTCACCTGGCTTTCAGGATTTTTGAAGTTCAGGAGCCACGTAAGGGAGGCGTGGTCGGTCCGCAGCACAAATTTTCGGCCGTATAAATAATGATGGAAATGTTCTACGGCCTTCACCATGGCTAGCAATTCCTTTCTTGTAACGCAGTACCGACGCATCCAAATCTTGCGTCCGTGTCCATGATAAATTCTTTATTAGGCTCCGGGTATGCAAGAATGGGCGTAGAAATTAGGGTTTTCTTGAGTTCGTTGAATGCGTCCTTATACTCGTCAGCACACACGAACTTCTGATTTGCTTCAGTGAATCTGTGAAGGGGTCGAGCTAAATTCGAGAACCGCTTAACAAACCTCCTGTAGTATGAGCAGAGACCTAAAATGCTCCGCAACTGATGTACGTCTTCAGGTCGGCACCAGTCTTTAACTGCCGACACTTTGTTAGGGTCAGCCTGGACTCCTCTGTCGGAGATGATATGACTGAGGTACATCACCTGGTGACGAGACAGGTTGTATTTCTTTGAATTTAGCTTCAAACTGGCCTGCCGTAGCCTCTGTAGTAACTTCCTGAGATTTCTTAGATGGTCTTCGAAATCGCGCCCTATTATGATAATGTCGTCCAAATAGACCAGACAGGCTTCGCAGGAGAGTCCTCGCAAAACTGTTTCCATTAGGCGTTCGAAAGTCGCGGATGCATTGCATAGTCATAATGGCATAACTTTGAACTGCCATAGCCCTCTTCCTGGCCCAGTAGTAAACGCTGTTCTCTCTCTGTCTTCGGGTTTAATTTCAACCTGCCAGTACCCGCTTTTCAGGTCGAGAGTGGGAAACCACTTGTGTCCGGTGAGAGTATCCAAGGTGTCATCAATTCTAGGGAGCGGGTAGCTGTCCTTCTTAGATATATAATTCAACCGTCGGTAATCTACGCAAAACCTGGTAGATCCATCATTCTTCCGGACTAGGATGATAGGAGCCCTGTCCAAGCCCACGGGCTGGCGGAGGGCTCGATAACATCATCCTTCAGCATCGCTTGCAGTAGCTCGCGAACTTCTTGTTTCGCCAAAGGGAGTCTTCTGGGATGTTGCTTGATCGGGGGTTGGTTCCCCGTGTTAATTTGGTGTTGAGTCAAGTTCGTTCGGCCCACATCTAATGCACGGACGAACACGTCTTGGGACTCATCGATAAATTTTTCCGCCTCCATCCTCTGTTGATCAATCAATTCCGCACTCTTTAATAAATCTGCGGTCAAATTGGAGCGCTCGACGACTGGCAGGTCACACTTTCTACTTATTCCGGTGATCGGGGTACAAGTTGCCAGCATTTCATTCTTTCAGATTACTTTAGCTTTATCGCTGACATTGGCAATCCTGACAGGAACCGTGCCTTTCGACAGGTCCACAAGAGTTGCGGCAACTAATAGACCTCTTTTACTATTTTCATTGTTGGGGTATTCGGTGATGGCGAGTGTATAATTATTATTATTCGGGACTAAACCGGTCGTTACTATTTCTGACATGGAAGGTATGCTGATATCTTGTGTGGCTATGATTTGATTACTTGATTTATTGTCACTCTGAAATATTATAATGCCTTCGGTCATGGCATGGATTTGATTTAGTTTAAAATCTATTATAAAGTTATTTTCGGTCAAAAAGTCAAGTCGGAGAATCATCGGGTTTAAGATATCGGCAACATATGCCGTATGCCGATAACTATTATTCTCGAAGCTTATGTTGAGTGCAACTTTTCCTCTTATTTTTATCTTCTCCCCGGTCACGGTCTGTAAAGTAATGTTTGCCGGCATGAAAAGTAGCTTCTCGCCGAATTCTTGAGCTGTGTCCGTCCTGACGATGGTTACGCTAGCTTCTTTATCGACTGACATGCTACGCGATTGATCATTTACGTAGCCTTCAACAAACGGCCCGTTCTCTTCGCGATGTATCGACGACACATGCAGTGTACTGAAAGAGGAATTCTCCTCGTCCGGATGCCATCGCCCCTTAAGGTAGCCGGGAACTAGTTTCCCTGAGCCTTGGCGTCTTTTGATTCATTAGCTTGGTGCGATAAGCAATTCCTTTTGAGATGCCCCTCGCGCCTGCAGGTCCAGCACTTCAACGGATTTCTCCTTGGCGAAATATTTGAGTTTATCCCTGCCAAGGCGCCGATTCGTTTTTCCATTTCTTCTAGACTGGCGTTTAACGGGTCGTTTTCGGCGGCGGTCACCCCTCTCACCATTTGACGGTCACGGCGCGTCAGCTTCTGAGCGGCCTCGTAATTCATCGCGTACACTAATGTCGACTTCAAGTCTTTGATATCCGGCATTCTAAGAGCCCGTTGACTCTCCGGATTGCGCATGGTATCGACGAAGTATTCCAATGCTAGGTTATCCATGAATTCTGTCGGACATTCCGGGAAAGCTAATTGAGCCAAACCCTTTATAGCCGAAGCGAGTTTCTGAAGTGTCTCTGTTGTTTTCTGTTTACAGGACGTCAGCTGTAAACGGCTATACTCTTTACGGCATTTCTCGCCAAAACGCATTTCGAGAGCACTCGACAAGGCCTCAAAATTTAATCGTTTTTCTACTGCGATGGTCTTCAGAACATCAGTAGCCTCGCCTGGGAGTGATGTGGCCAATTGGCAAGCCTGCAATGCAATGTCCCAGCCATTGGCCGTCGACGCCATATTTAACTGTGTTTTAAACACCTGCTAAGACGTTTTGCCGTCGTAGGTAGACACTTTTACGGTGGGGCGGGACGATTTCGGCACCGGGTACGCTTCCTCAATGCTAGCTTCAGAGTAGTAAGGTACAGTAACTGGCGCTGACTCTTCCGCGAACTTCTTCTTTAAGCCATTCCTTTGCCTGCTGACGGCCTCTTTAATTTTCTGTTCAACAGTCTCAACCGTAGCCTTCAGTTTCGACTCCATAATGTTCACGCGTTCTACCGTTTCAACCGCCGCCTTGAATTTCCACTCCATAGCGTTGACGCGTTCTACAGTTTCAACCGCCGCCTTAAGTTTCGACTCAATAGTGCCGACGCGTTCTTCGATTTCATGAAACTTTTTTCCCATGGTTATTTTTAACTGTTCTTGGCTCTCGCTAATTCCGCCAAGACCCGTTTCCCACTTCTGGCTCTCGCCAATTTTTACTTCTAACTGATTGGCGAGCTGATTCTGGTTTTCGCCAATTTCTTCTCTTAATTGATTGGCGAGCTGACTCTGGCTTTCGCAAATTTTTGCTTCTAACTGATTGGCGAGCTGAATCCGGCTTTCTCCAATTTCTTCTTTTAATCGATTCTGGCTTCCGCCAATTTTCGCCATGGAATCTTATATTAGTTTAAACTGTTCATCCATTTTCTGGGTAACTGGCATTCACTAAAAATATCCCACTTCTGGACACCAAAATGTTCTGAATCCGAGCGATGAGTAGATACTTTTAGTTAGTAAATTTTCAAACTCAGAAAAGAATATGCCAGTTACCACTAATTAAATGACAGGACTTTATATACAACATAACTTCAGTACACTTTTTACAAATTGCAGACATGTAGACAAAAATGAACACTGAATCTTCACTGGAAGCTAAACAATTCCAGCTCCTATATAAATCTTCGTTGACAAGGGGAATACAAATACAAAAATTAGTTTTTATATCAATTATTTAAATATAGCATCCGACCTTGTATTTCCCTCCTTCCAAACACCTCATCTTGTCAGCCGTGTCCAAAAATCTTAAACCATTCACTAGGAATCACTTGTGAAAAACTCTACAAACTCGCACCAACGTATCTTTATGACTGATATTCCATTCCTGGTTCTTTAACCTGGTAGCAACCGTAACCCCGTGTTGCTACACAGCTCTAACCAAAATAACCTCTCTGTTATTGACCCAAGAGCTGGAGTTATCATGGTGGACGCTGAACGTGCAAAACCATCGTTTTTGTTTATCATAGATTCCAAAACATCGCGTGTTGGCGACAACACGCCAAGTTGGTCCCAAATTCGCTAAAATATCAATATGTATCATAACTTCCCTCAGACAAATGCCTAATGTTTGCCTCGTTTCTATTGGTTTTCTATAGTTGCGCACTTTTCAATCCCCCATTTGATCAAATCGTACAAAATTCCTCAAAATATTCGAGGAATCAAAATATTCCTCGTGACATTCTCGCGACATACGTAAATACTTGAAATACCGCTCTTCATGTGATTCCAGTTCGATACATAAGCGGTAGTATTTCCCTAATTTTTCTCTGTCATTGATTTATGCACCCAACATTGTCTTTTCTTTTTCTCTGTGTTTCACAACGCTAATAGCAGAATTTTTTTCCCAAGCTCATACTCTATAACGAAAATGAAACTATGTAAACGCATTACGTGTTCTCGAGAAGAAAACGACCAGACTGGAACGCACACACAAAAGGTATCACAAGCTGTCTGACGGCCCCATATCGCGGACCGCCGTTACAGACCGTTTTATGTGTAACCGAGCCTTAATGCACCTGGCGCCCTAATTACAATAATTTTAAGTTGTTTAATTAGTCCAGAACATAATTTAGAACACCTCAGTTTATAGATATGTCATTTCTTAACACAAACATTTGTATATTGCTATTGATTTCACGTGTAAAATACGGAAAGATCGTGTTGGTACAGTGTTAATATATCTCATTCAGTTTCTTTCTCCTGTCATTACAGGTGTTCGGTACAGATTGTAAGATGCGATACTAGAATGTGATGTCCATATATTTAGAATTTCAACGTATTACCGGCAGATAGTTGTCGAATCATCGTGTACAGAAACATCGGCATGCCAGAAAAGGGAATAACGTGTATTTCCAATGTAACAGGACCTTCCAATGACAGCCATTCCTGCGAGCTGAACTCTGCTAAAGCCGAAGATGAATTCACTCCATGTGACATGTGTAGAATTATTCTAAATATAAAAAGTTCCAGTTCACAGATTCCCCCTCGCAGCGAAGAAATTTTCGAATGTAATTTATGTGATGGAAGATTCTCACATTGGCCGGCTTAAATACGCATCATTCGTACCACATTGCTGATTATACAAGGGAAACTTTTCGCCTTCACTGTATGGGAGACAATGTTTTTTGTGCAGGATGATTTAAAAAGACATCTCCACAACCACACGGGAGAGAAATCTTTCGCATGTACTATATGTGGGATAAAAGTTTCTAATCAGTATCACTTAAAAAGACATCTCCGCAACCACACGGAAGATAAATCTTTCGCATGTACAGTATGTGGGAAAAAAATTTCTCATCAGTGTAATTTAAAAAGACATCTGCGCACCCACACGGAAGAAAAACCTTTTACCTGTACTATATGTGAGAAAAAATTTTCTTTACAGCATAATTTAAAAAGACATATCCGCACCCACACAGAAGAGAAACCTTTCACCTGTATTATATGTGAAAAAAAATTTTCTGATCAGGGTCATTTAAAAACACACTTCCGCACCCACACAGAAGAGAAACCTTTCGCATGCACTGTATGTGAGAAAAAATTTTCTCAACGGGGTCTTTTAAAAACTCATCTTCGCACCCACACAGGAGAAAAACCTTTCGCCTGCACAGTATGTGAGAAAAAGTTTTCCGGACAGGGTTATTTAAAAACTCATCTCCGAACCCACACAGGAGAGAAACCTTTCGCTTGCACTGTATGTGGGAAAAAGTTTTCTCTTCAGGGTACTTTAAAAAAACATCTCCGCACCCACACAGGTGAGAAACCTTTCGCATGCACTGTATGCGAGAAAAAATTTTCTGATAAGTGTTATTTAAAAACACATCTCCGCATTCACACAGGAGAGAAGCCTTTCGACTGCACTGTGTGTGGCAAAATGTTTTCTGTGCAGGGTGATTTAAAAACCCATCTCCGAACCCACACAGGAGAGAAACCTTTCGCTTGCACTCTATGTGAGAAAAAGTTTTCTCATCAGGGTCCTTTGAAAAGACATCTCCGCATCCACACAGGAGAGAAGCCTTTCGATTGTACTGTATGTGAGAAAAGATTTTCTGTACAGGGTGATTTAAAAGAACATCTGCGGACCCACACAGGAGAGAAACCTTTCGACTGTATTGTATGTGGGAAAATGTTTTCTCGGCAGAGTGGTTTAAAAAAACATCTCCGAACCCACACGGGAGAGAAACCTTTCGACTGCACTGTATGCGGGAAAATGTTTTCTCGGCAGGGTGATTTCAAAATACATCTCCGAACCCACACGGGAGAGAAACCTTTCGACTGTACTGTATGTGGGAAGATGTTTGGTGGGCACAGTAATTTAATAACACATTTCCGCACCCACACAGGAGAGAAACCTTTCGACTGCACTGTCTGTAAGAAAACGTTTTCCCTACAGGGTGATTTAAAAAGACATTTCCGCACCCACACAGGAGAGAAACCTTTTGCATGCACAGTATGTGAGAAAAGATTTTGTGAAAAAAATCATTTAAAAACACACCTTCGTATCCACACAGGAGAGAAACCTTTCGCATGCAATGCATGTGAGAAAAGATTTTCTGATCGGAGGAAGTTGAAAACGCATCTCCTTATCCATGGAGCAAAGACTTTTGTTCTGCACTAAATGTGAGAAGAATTTCTGAACTCGATCATGTAAAAAAACACGTTTGCAGGTACCCACACAGATGAGAAACATCCTCACAGTGGGAGAGATTTCTTTCCAGTGTGCTTTAAAAAACACATCTTCCTTCCTTTCAGGGGTGTAATCATCGCAGTGTGAGAGATTTCTTTCCGGTGTGCTTTAAAAAAACTTCTTCCTATTCTTTCAGGGGTGTAACCCACTTCCTACTATTGTATGAAAGAGTTTTTTATTCCATACTGTGGGAAAGGTCCTTGAAAATCGAATTTAAACTCATGTGTGACGGTGTTTATTTAAAGGTGAAATAATTATATTTTGGAATTAATTTAGTGTTTTATAACAATATTCTTTTGAAAATGTTTTAATGCATCCATGTGCTATCGGGCATGACCTATGATCCTTGATGGGATACTTGACCCACCCAAGTGACTGGGGTAAACTAATTTTGTCATATCTGTTTACACTGCAGGAAGGAGTGTCATGAAATGTTACGCAATACGTCTGGTTTTTGCTTTTGCCTAATATGAAATTATAATTTTTAAGATTTAACTGCTTATTTCTACATCTGTTGTGTTCTGTAAATGGAAAATAAATATGTATAATGATATATAAATAAATTTTTTATGACTTCATATCAAGACTGAATCAATTTTTGCTATTGTCTCTCTTTTAATTATCTGAAAGTATTTTAGCTTTTATTAGAAGGGTTTTTTGTAATGTGCAGCCAAAGTAATATTTAACCATTGGTGCATCTACTTATACTTTTCTTAAAGGTATCGTCTCAAATTTTTATGCATAAAATATTTAATTTTCATTTGGAATTCAACTCTTTAAAGTTGTTTATAAATTACACAAGCTCTCGTCTGTTGTATAATGGACTCTTTACTGGGTCTTGCAAGATACGAGGGTCATTTCAAAGATAATGGACAAAACGGCGCCATTTCGCCCTGTATGATACAATAAAAAAATTGCCATTTGCAGTTGAGAACTAGTGGAATATTCATGTGTCTGAAAGTTTTCTAACGTGTTTCGTTTTGAAGTGACGAATTTTTTCAATGGAGTATGCAGATGTCTAGGGTAATGTGAGTGTAAAAGGTCAAAGATCACACATAAAGCTTGAAAGTTTGTGCTCGTCGGGTTCCTCACTGCTTGACATCTGAACAAAAACATACGACTGAACATTCCACTGTTGTTGAAACCTTTCTACAGTCAACGTTTTTCCACCTTAGAAGCTTTCTTCAGCCGTTACCCGAGTCATTAGAGGACTCAACTAGGGTAGCATCCTGCAAGGAATTAAAAACACTGTACAACAAATTTGAACTTTTTTTCTGTCCTTTAGATGAAACTATGTGATTCTGTATAAACAAAAGGTACTTGATTCATATATCAAAACCAAAATGGTCCATCACGTACCGATTTTGTAGGAGACCCACTTCTCATTTTTATAGATATTGGTTTAAAAAATATAACAGAGGCTTGATTATAGAAAACACAAACACTAAAATGATTTTTTTTGGCCGTTTCCTCTTGTAGACATCTGTTGGTGTGTCCCTGATAACAGTACAGCAATAGTCAGCTAGAATATTTCCATTCCATCGTCCACTGAAACGCTTTTCAAACATAGAGATGTTCTGATGAAACCTTTCCCCATGCTTATCACATAATTGCGCCAAGCTTTTGAGGAAAGAAGTCCAGATGTGAGGCCAAAAAGTGTAGTTTTAAAGATATATAGCAACCTATAACACGAAAGCATTTAGCCATGTCACCTACAAGATGTTCATGGTTTTCAGCTTTGGCATTTCCAAGGAAACGTGAGAACATTGATTTGAACTAGGGGCTTAGCCCCTAGGCTCGCTACGCTCGCTCCTCTATTATGGCTAATAGCGAGATAGATAGGGATGATTCTCGGGCAATGTAACAGCTTCCATCCATTTACTGTTGTCACCCTTAATGCGAAGGGCGTTTCAACACAGCAATTATCAGCTTG
The DNA here is from genome assembly GCA_907164885.2 of Dolomedes plantarius. Lineage (NCBI taxonomy): Eukaryota > Metazoa > Arthropoda > Arachnida > Araneae > Dolomedidae > Dolomedes > Dolomedes plantarius. The sequence continues at coordinate 125,230,751 of OU015499.1, read as the reverse complement.
AATTATCAGCTTTAAAATTCAATTAAAAATCGAAAAAGATATAGACTTGAAATGAGGTTTATATGAATGCTTCATCTTCCAGATGATGTTTATATGGAAGCTTTCATCTTCCAGATGATGTAAATATTTTCTTTGTAAGATAAAAACTCGATCAGCATCGATATTATATCCACATAGGGGGCGATATTTCTTGAAAAACTGTGTTTCATTTTTTGATGAAAATATTAGTCTGTTTTAAATTATTTTTAAACAAATGAGGTCCAGTTTGAAAGAGAAATGTCTGTAGTCTTAGACTGCAAAAAGATAAAAATTCTACGATCATTTTTTGGCGAGTTATCGTAATCTGAAGATGAAAAAGTCAATATTTTCCCACAAAACATAAAATAAAAAAAAACGTAAAAGTCCGACGAAGATGAGACATATCTTACTTTGTTCCCCACACTTTTATGCATCTATTGGTATCGGTCTCGACCCCATACCCCAAGCGGTTTCGCAGGAGATAGCGTGACAAGCTTTTGACAGCGGCAGCGGGAGTTACTTTTTTTTAGAATAGAGAGATACCAGCCAGGCTTCTTTTTCTGCTTGTGACAGTTTATTCTCAAACTCTTTGTCATGAAAGAATTCTTTAATTTGTGGGCCTATAAAAACCCCTTATTTTTACATTTTACCTCACTTAAATTTTTGAATTTGTTCCTGAGATGCAAGAAAACCACTCCTTCTTTATCCAGAGCTTTTACAAATGTTTTCATCGAACCGAGTTTAATGTGCAGTGGTGGAAGAAAGACATTGCGGATCACAAGTGGTTCATGTGATATGCTTTTGGTGCCAGGAATGAAGTTTTTTCTTGGAGGCCACTCTTTACGGAAGTAGTGATTTTTTTCTGTCACGGCTGCCCCATTCGCAGAGAAAGCAGCAGAATTGAGTGTATCCCTGTTGCATGCCTACTAATATCCCAATGACTTTCAAATCTCCACAAATGTATTTGAATGTAGTGTACTCAATTAACTTTAGTATAGCACTCATAACTTCGTAAGTTTCCTTTTTATTTGTAGAATATGCTACAGGAACAGACGGACAAACATTGCCTATATGGAGGAGCACTGCTTTGAGACTACGTTTGGAGGAGTCAATAAATAGGCGCCAATCTGCTGGATTATGTTCATGTCCCAATGCCTGAAATTGGCCATTCCATCACAGCAATATACTATGTGTTCTTTCTCCGCAAAATAGTCTACAAAATGGCTTTGTCGTCTTCTAAATAAACTTATTTTTACACCTTTCTCTAATAGATTCCAACCTTGAAGTCTAGAACCCATTAATTCTGAGTCTGTTTGAGAGAGTTTCAAGTCCCGTACATGATCGTTAAGCTCTGCCTGTGTGATTTCATGATGTGAACATGTCATACATGTAGATGGTTGAAAGTCAGGATCTTGATAGTTTGAGTCATCGGTGGTGTCTTCCTCTGAATCAACAGTATATTTATCTAGGGCTGTATGTATAGGAAGATCTTCAGAATGAGGAACTAGGCGCATAGCGGTATGTAAGTTTGGATACTGAATACAATGTTTGGATTTTGAAGAGAACCCCTTGACAGCTGTCAAACAAAAGTAACAATCGGTTACGTGATAGGTCGGTTCACGCCAAACCATAGGTGCTGCAAATTTCAATCTACTACGTTTTCCTTGATACCAGTTTCTCAGATTCCTGGAACATGAATTGCAGTATATATGTAGAACCGAGGACTTATCCTGGTCCCCAACTCTACATCCAAAGTACAGTTCATAAGTATAGATTTTCATTGCTAAAATGTGGGTTTTTGGGAAAATGGTGCGTGGTTAGCAAAATATCATTACATATTCGTTATTTTCAGCCAAAAATATACAAGAAACACATTTTCATCTGAGGGACATTTTTCATGTTGCACAGTGTAATTTTCCTAGATCTTGGGACTCTAATTGAGAATCAGAGGGACTATATACAAGGACTGTCGAGAGAAATTGTCAGAAATCAAATACTTATAACAAACTTATTTAGTGTGCATTACTCCTGAAATTACCCTCGTATTTAGACAGGAAATGTGATCATCTGCTGTCACTCTGAGAGTGGCTGTCATTTTGTTTGCTTCCATGGGAATAATCGATAGCCACACTCGCATGGCATGGCCGACGGAATTTTGGCTCGATGCCAGATCCCGTTTTCCAATTATCCCTCGAAAAAATGCGTCGGGAAATTTAGTCAATGGCAGTACAGAAAATACACTTTGCTGTGAGCGCATGTAAAATGTGTGATTTTAGAAAATAGAAGAATTGTTCTGATCCCTCAAAATTGCGAGCAAAGGACAGTGAGACTTTTTTATATGGACCGAATATGCGAAGGCGAAGGAATTTCATACAGAATTTATATAAATTCAAACAGATTGATTTTAAAATTTAATTTCTCGTTGATAACAGTTTAATAATAAATGCAAACAAACCGTTATCGAATGATTAATTTAATATGAATTATTCAGATTGCTTTGGAGTTTGTTTTTGATCACACAAGTTTTGTTAATTCTTGACAGACGATAACTTTCGGGAGAAACAGGCGGTTTGCCGGGTTTGTGGATAGGAACTATTAAGGAATTTTTCCAACGGGGGGGGGGGAGTAATTAAATTTTATTATGTTGTTGATGAGTTGGGCAATTTTGAATATATATTTAGGGGGGGGGGTTAATCATAGTATTTGTTATAGCATCATCACCAGGAGATTTACGATTAGGGAGGGTTTTTATTACCGTTCAACATCAGAGGGGAAAATATTAGGTATGTATGTATCGTGGTGTGTGTTTAAGAACAGATTAATATTAGTATTTACGATATATTCAGTAGAAGGGTCAGAGATGTCGTTGGGGGTGAATTGATTTACAAGTGTGTTTGCAATAATGTTAGCTTTATCAGTGTCTGTGTAGTTGTAATTATTAGTGTGGGGGTCTTAAAAAGGGGGAATGGTTTTATATGAGTTTTTAAAGCGTTTGGCGGCTCTCCAAATGGAATTGTCGTCAGGTGTGAGTGTAGAAATATATTTATCCCAATTTTTGTTAGCTTTGTCTTTAAGGTAGTATTTCAGGTCTTGTTATGTGTTGTTCATGATTCTTTTATTGTGTGTGGTTTTGTTTCGCTGCCATGCTTTCCTAGCGCGGTTTTTGTTGTTTGTTAAGATTTTAAGGTGATTATCAATTACTTTATTATTTTGTGGAGTGATGTAGTGTGTGCTTTGATTATAGCTGTTTGTGATGTCGGTGGTTATGTCATTTACAGGTTTATGAATGTCAGAAGTGTTATTAATTTCATAATAGTTGTAGTGTTTGTTGTTTAATGTATTGTAGTAATTTTTCCAGTTAGTGAATTTGAAGGGTTTAATAGCTAAGGGGTTAATTTTAAGAGGGATTTTAATGAGGACAGGGTTATGATCTGAGCTTAATTCACAAAGCGTTTGGATTATAATATTATGGGGGATACCTCTAACAAGGGCGAAGTCTATGATGCTTGCAGTTCTTTTAGTGAAATGAGTGGGGAATCGGGAGCAATGATTTCAAGGTCCGTTGTGTTCGTTAAGTTATAAATTAAACTACCTTACGCGTTATTAATATTACAAATCCAGAGTGTATGTTGGATGTTTAGGTCACCGAATATTAGGGTGTTAAAGTTAAGATTTTTGAGGGTTTCCAGATCAGATTTTACATGATTTAAATTTTGTTTAGGGGGGGGGGATATAGGTGGATATGATGATGTAATAGTGGCTATTGTCAATTTTGATATTTACAGCAGTGGCATTTATAGTGTGGAGGGCCGGTAGGTTAAGGGGGTGGTGAGGGAGTGAATTTTTAATTAATATGGCGGTGCCTCTGGAGGGGTGATTAGTGGGACTTTGGTAGTCGAAACTGTAAGTGTTATAGTTTCTGATGTAGAGTTTATCCCCTGGCTGGAGGTGAGTTTCTTGTAGTAAAATTAAATCAGGGTTTTGCTCATCTACGAAATCCCTAAGCTCATGGATTTTATGTTTTATACTATTAGCATTCCATGCCACGATAGACAAAACCCGAGGCGCATCCATCACGGGGCCTGGGTGGTGTGGGAGATGGTATTCATACTCTCAAGGAGCATGAATAGCCTATCTCTAGTGGTGGTAGCTTTTATCATATTATTAACTGCTTCTCTGAGCATTGTAACAATCTCAGAGAAATCATTAATCTGTAGCAGGCTTTTTATTTCAGTGGTGAGGGTATTAATTTCATTAATTTGTGAAATGAACGAGAATGAGTCTGGGATATTTTTATTAAGCGGGGGTGTGTGGGGGGGGGGTTATTAGTGGCGGCCGGCATTACATTATTTATTTGGGGTGTTGGTTGGGGGTTATTAGGGGCTGCTAGATTTTTAGTAATTTGCGCGAAGGATAGATTAGGGGTAACTTTACGGGTGGCTTTGCATTCTTGTTTTCTTTCCTCTTCGGTTTTATACACTGGCATCCTCTGTAATTTGCTGGGTGGTTGCCGTTGCAATTGCAGCAGATGGGGTTTTCCATCCTTTTAGGTTTGGGGCAGTGAGGAGTAGTGTGGGGGCCAGCGCATTTAACGCACCTAGGTTGTACGTGGCAGTTTCCTTGATTATGATGCCAGTATTGGCATTTAAAACATTGTTGTATTTTGAATGGGGTGTTGTATTTTTCTACTGTTACGAGGAGGTAAAATAGTGATTTTAAATTATAGATTTCCTTTCCTTCGTCGCTATTGTCTAGGTGGATTTGGTACAGGGGCATTTTGGATTTGTCAGCTCTTTTTAACATGTAAAATATAAACAATAGAAATAAACAAAAATTAAAATTCAAGCATAGACTGCTAAATCACTTTA